>BJCO01364300.1:0-15192 GCA_018326465.1 Flaveria floridana
AAAAAAAAAAGATAAACATAACTAGATTGCCACCAAATTCCCCGACCCATATTCCAAAGTGTGTTATGTACCACTAGTTTCTTGTTTTCGTATGCATATTTTCTTTATTTCTTTCAATTGATTTGTAAATTGTGATTATTCTGTTCTTTGTTTATAATCATGGAACATTTTTATTCGTTTTGATGCAACTTTGTCTTCGGCCCACACGAATCTTGAAAAAAACCAAATGAAATCAAGAATCGAGAGGATGAAGATGATGACAGATGAAGTTACTTTACAAGAACACTAATCATACACAAAAGGGGTGTTGATTCTGCAGTTTCTGCAAACTCTTTTCATCAAATTTTGCCAGAAATCAAAAGAAAACGTTCATAAAAGTGTCTTCAAGTTATGAAAATGGTGAACACAGAGGAAGCACCCATTAAAAACAATAAGACCACTGGTGCAACTTCATCATCATCATCTGGTGGAAGCAACATGCACCCAGTAAGTAAAAACCTAACCTTGGCTCAATATGGTGCTGATGCTAGGCTTGTATCACAGTTTGAGCAGTCTGTTGAATCTGGTAAATCTTTTAACTACTCAACTTTGCTTACACGTGTACCAAAAGCTGTGGATGAACCAGAAATTACTGCGTATTTATCAAAGATTCAAAGGGGTGGTTTAGTTCAACCTTTTGGTTGTATGATTGCAATTCAAGAACCCACCTTTAGAATAATAAGTTTTAGCGAAAATTGTTATAGTATGTTGAGTTTGAATGTGGAGAATCTTGATGATTTGGATGACTCCTACTCCAAGAAGAAAACTTTACTCGGAACTGATGCTAGAAACCTTTTCACCTCTAGTTCTAGGGCTTCATTAGAAAAAGCTGTTGCTTCTAGAGAAATCACTTTGTTAAACCCTATTTGGGTTCATTCTAGAACTACCCGTAAACTGTTTTACGCGATTCTGCATAGGATTGATGTTGGTGTTGTGATTGATTTAGAGCCTGCTAACTCTAGTGATCCCACATTATTGCTTTCTGGTGCAGTTCAGTCACAAAAACTTGTTGTTAGAGCGATTTCTAGGTTGCAGTCTTTACCTAGTGGTGATATTGGGGCTATGTGTGACACTATTGTTGAAGAAGTACAAAAACTTACAGGTTATGATAGGGTTATGGTTTATAAGTTTCATGATGATGATCATGGTGAAGTTGTTTCAGAGATTAGAAGATCTGATTTAGAGCCGTATTTAGGCTTACACTATCCTGCAACTGATATCCCACAAGCTGCTCGGTTTTTGTTTAAACAGAATCGAGTAAGAATAATAGTCAATTGTCATGCGAAATCAGTTCCAGTGATTCAAAGTGAGGAGTTACAGCAACCACTTTGCTTGGTCAACTCTACGCTTCGCGCCCCCTATGGGTGCCATGCGGTTTACATGGCTAACATGAATTCTATTGCATCTTTAGTGATGGCAATTCTTATAAACAACAATGATTCCATGAAACTATGGGGTTTGGTGGCTTGTCATCATACTTCACCACGTCATATCCCATTCCCACTTCGTTATGCTTGTGAATTTTTAATGCAGTCAATGAGTTTGCAGCTCTACATGGAGCTCAAACTAGCCGAACAAAAAGCAGAGAAAAAGATCCTCCGTATGCAGACCACATTATGTGACATGCTCCTGCGAGATGACCCTTTTCGGATTATAACTCAGTCTCCAAACATAATGGATTTAGTCAAATGTGATGGAGCAGCTTTATACTATGATGAAAAAGTCTGGTTACTTGGTGTAACACCAAATGAGTTACAAATTAAAGATATAGTTAAATGGTTGTGTAATGAACATAAGGGCTCTACAGGGTTCAGTACAGAGAGTTTGTTGAATTCTGGTTATCCTGATGCGGTTTTGCTTGGTGATGCGGTTTGTGGTATGGCTGCCGCAAGAATTACTTCAAAAGATTTCTTATTTTGGTTCAGATCACATACAGAAAAAGAGATTAAATGGGCAGGGTGTAAACATCATCCTGAAGATGAAGATGATGAGAGAATGCATCCAAGATCTTCATTTAAGGCATTTTGTGAAGTTATAAAAAGTAGAAGTTTGCCATGGGAAGTTTCTGAGCTCAAGGTGATTCATTCTTTGCAGTTGATTATGGCAAAGTCAGCTCAAGATGTAGCAGATAATAGCGGTGGTGGTAATAGGATGATGAAATTTGGTCAACCTAGTGAGAGTGATGGTCAACGGGAGGATGAAACTAGTTCTGTTGCTTGTGAAATGGTGAGATTGATTGAAACAGCATCGGTTCCTATATTTGGTGTTGATGCTTCAGGTTTAGTTAATGGGTGGAATGGGAAAATCGCGGAGTTGACTGGAGTCAAAGCTAGTGTAGCTATGGGGAAGTCTTTGGTTGATGAATTCGTTCATGAAACGTCACGTGGAGTTGTTGAAGATCTTCTTAATAGAGCTTTGCAAGGTAGGTCTTTTATTTTTTATGATCATATAAATAAGTTTTTTTGTAACTTTTCATGTAAAAAAGTAGCTAGAACTTAATTAAAAGGCTTGCTTATTTTAGTAGAAGTGGTGTAAATATATCAAGTTGGATAGATTATATGGTCGATTTGTGGTTTTTTAAAGAGGGTTGACGCCGTAGCTGGTTCAAGATTTCTGACCCGGGTATGTACTACCATAACAAATTTTCATCAATGGATGCACTAAATATAACAAATTATTTTGTGTTAATGAAGATATATGTGTGTAGGGTGAGTTTCATTACAGAACACTAAATTATTGTGAGAACAAGAAGAACAAACCTAAATTATTTAATATTAATTGATGGTTCATAATTAAAAAAAAAAGTTACTTACATAAAAAATTTATGTTATGTGCATAAAAAATAATTAAAATAATTTGTTTATATAAAAATACTCTTTTGACTTATACATAAACGATACTCGTTTATATTTGTTTTCTTTGAATTGTAGGAGAGATGAATAAACATTGCATTTCAGCCATCTGTCTTATATTTTAAAAATATGTTAACTGTTTACCTACACATGTGTAAGCTCTTACCCGACCTGTTTTGGCCCGTTATCAAACCAACCCCGCCAAAGTTGCCCATTTTGCAGTCCTTACCTCAAAAGTCAATATATATTTTTCCTAGGAACTTATTATGGCCACCTGCTTTATTTGATACAGGTGAAGAAGAGAAAAACAATGAACTGAAACTGCAAAAAGTTGACATGCACCGGCAGAACAAAGGCCTAATATACATTAAGGCTAATACATGCACAAGCAGGGACTATATGAACAATGTAGTTGGCGTATGCTTTGTGGGTCAAGATGTCACAAATGAGAAAATTATCATGGATAAATACAGTCGTATGGAAGGAGATTATAACACGATTATCCAAACGCCAAACCCTTTAATTCCTCCTTTATTTGCTTCAAATGAAACCGCATGTTGTTCAGAATGGAATGCAGCCATGGAAAAGCTTACTGGTTGTATGAAACATGAAGTTCTTGGAAAAGTGCTTCCTGGTGAAGTTTTTGGAGTTTTATGTAAACTTAAGGATGACGATGCATTGACAAAATTTATGATTTTGTTATATAGAGCAATCAATGGTCATGATTCTTCGGATATACCGTTTGAGTTTTTTGGAAAAGATGGGAGTTCTGTAGAGGTTTACTTGACAACAAACAAGAGAGTTGCTGAAAATGGAAAAGTGGTTGGGTGTTTTTGTTTTTTGAGGACTAGTGTACAAATGTCTTTAGGAGATAGTATATATGATCAAGGATCTGTGTTGAAAAGAAATGATTTAGGGTATATTAAGCAAGAAATAAAGAACCCGTTAAACGGGCTGCGTTTTACTCACAAACTTCTTGAAAACTCGGCTATTTCAGATGATCAGAAGCAGTATCTTGAAACGAGTAATGCCTGTGAAAGACAAATTGCATCAATCATTGAATTTATGGACATGAAAAGTATCGAAGAAGGGTAAGTCTTCATTCTATAGGTGCCAAGATGGCCGGGTTCGGTAACAAGTCAAATAGGCTCTGGCCAAAAGGGGTCAATTTTAGTACAGATGGGGTTGGCTAAGCAGATTTTATAACTTAAAACCAATCTTTGTTGTAAGACAATGCATAACCATCACCTTGGCATATCATATTTTCGTGGTATCATCCAGCGAAAGAGTCCAATTTGAGTTTTTGACCTCAAAAGTCAAAAGCCGTCTATGATTTACATGGACCGGCGGGTTGAACTAGGAACTGGATACATAACCGGTTTAGTTGAACCAGTTGAAGTGCCTTCATTTGAACTGGCCGGTTATGGGTCGGACCGCAAAACCAAAATGGTGGTTGGATCAGAATTTCAAAAATTTTGATTTTTTATCTCATTTATTGATTCATTTATGATTCCAAACTTCATATTTTCTTTATTGCATACTTCATATTTTAATTGAAACCAAAAGATAAAGTAGTTTCATATTTCGTTTTAAATTAGTTATATATGTATTGTCTTTAAACTATTTATGATGTCATCCAATTTTTAAAACCACTCTGGCCAATGGACCGATTAAGTCATTTAGTTCAATGAGCAGCTCCGTTATGAAAACATTGGTTATTTATTAAGGTCCCTGGCCAGTGAAACTTTTTTGTTTTTTTGCAGCAATGTGGAGCTGAACTTAGACCAATTTGTCATGGAGAATCTCTTAGATGCAATAGTGAGTCAAGTAATGATTGTGTTGAAGGAAAAGGATATTCCGTTGGTTCATGAAATACCAGATCAAGTTAAAATGCTCGATCTTGTTGGCGATCAAATTAGGCTTCAGATAATCTTGTCAGGTTTCTTGATCAGCATTGTGAACCATGCACCTTCACCAGATGGATGGGTGGAAATCAAAGTGTCCCCTGGGCTCAGGATGATTCAAGATGGACAAGAATTCATTCATCTACAGTTCAGGCATGTTTTTTCGGCATTGTGGTTTTTTTGGGTGGGTCAAAACGCCAAAATGGGTTTGGTTGACACGCAAGCACTTCTTTTCCTGGCTTTTAGAACTTTTAAAAGACCAATTAACGTGTTAAATATGATTAGACTAAATTACTACATTTAATAAAATCTTTTTGATAAAATAATGGGGAATTGTTGACAAAACCCCATGAATTTTCGCTAAATTCATACATAAGTCCTTGGACTTAATTTTTGCATGATTTAGATCCCATAACCGTTATCAACAATTTAACAAAGAACTCTTTTATTTTTGCATAAGTAGATCCTTCATTTGTTAAAATGATAATGTAAAGATCCTTTTTTCTGCTTATTAAAGGCAAAACCGCCTTTTGTTCGTAAATTTTGAGATAAAATATTGCTTTTATGCTCTGACGAATCAGTTTCTTCAATATATACATGATTTTGACTTTTGTATCTTTCAGTTATTTGTAAAGATAATAAACTGTGGAGTTCTTTACAGCAACTTGTTACTCTGTTGACCCTAAACATTATCATTTTTTGCTACACTCAAAAGTCAAAACTCATTGTTGTGTCTTCACCCCGTAGCTGCACATCTAAACACCCCCTTGTGTTGTTATAGGTGGCAATTTTGACCTATTCATTGATCAATAGGTCGATTTAGTTTACGTTCTATCTCTAACACGTTAATGTTTGAAGTAAAAAAAAAGCTAAAAATGCATAGAAAGTCACCTAAAATGTATCTTTAATGCATTAGAATCCCAAATCATTCATTTCAAAATCTTTTTTATATATAATTGAAATCATATAATTTTTGTAGATAAATTTGACAACAAATATGTACAGAAAATTTATGGTTTTCTCTAGAAGTGTTACAAATCGTCCCACACCAGCCAATCATTTAACCTGCACTACAGATTTACTCTTTCAAGTTATCCGACTCACAAGACCAGCCCATTCAGCATTCCTCATGAAACATTTTATCTTGCAGAATGACCCACCCGGGTCCAGGGATACATCCAGATATTATCAGAGACATGTATGAAGAGAGAAAACAATCAGGTACCGAGGAAGGACTCGCTCTCAATCTTTCTAGAAAACTTCTTCGTATCATGAAAGGCCATGTGCATTATGTTAGAGATGACGATAAGTGTTGTTTCATTGTTGACATCGAATTTAAAACTAGGAAATAAAGATCTGAATACAGCAATGTTGATGAGATCAACGGCATTTTGTTCAGTTGTGAGTGTTTGAATATGTAGATATAGAGCTTTTTGCTTCCATTGTAGTTTTTTTTACCATGGTATATCAGTTTTACTAATCTTGATATGTAATGAGCCAGATTCAATAATAATTAATTTGATATCATTACCACCCCTGGATCTTTGTATATCTGTTTCGGGTCTAAGATTCAAAAGAAATATTGTTTTATGTTGATTTTGGTACGACTTGTTGCATTAGACCTTATAATCGTTAAAAACTAAATATATAAAGACACGCAGCAAAAATAACAAAAAAGTACTTGCATTTTTGTTGGATTTTCTTTTTATGGGAGTCCAAAGATGCATCAAGAAATTTTCTGTAGTCAAAGCCAACAAAATTTAAGCACACGTTAACATAGACAATGTTGCTAATATTGTAATCGTACCTGCAAATTTTAATTTATAATACCACAAGGAAGCCTTTTACAATTTCAGATATCATACAAAAAATGAGCCAAACATCACCATTTGTTCAGTTTAGAGATCCAATTTGAACAAAATAGTCAAAATTCAACTCTGTAACCTGTTGCTTGAAATGAAATCATAGGAACCACTACTTTCAGCAAAGGAAAGCACAATTATCCAATGAAGTACAACACAATTGCAATTTATGATAAATATTTTCATACACAAGCTACTATTCATTACAGCAGGGTAACGACACATTCGACCCATTAAACAGCTTCTACAAGAAGCAGATGTTCCTCTAAAACATGAAAAACCTGCTCATGACACCTAAAAACATTGGAGTAATACACAAAATAAACAAAAAGTACCCTAGTTCAGTTCCCACTAGTTTTTAGTCAAATATCAACCAAAGGTCCAAAACACATGAAAGGTCAGATCTAAAACCTCAACCTATACAATTGCCAAGAAATCCATAAACTTATGTCCAGATAATCATTATCATCATCATCATATATCCCAGAATCAAACGGGAAAACGATTCGCAAATGAAGAGGTGAAAAGACAGAAGATTCAACCAATTCACGTCTTAGCAGATTGATGATCTCCACCTGTACATTCCATCATTCTCCTCTTTCAAACGTCTTTTAATCATAGGATTTTCTTTTTCTTTTTTCACTCTTTCAATCTTTTTAAAAGCAGAACAAAATCTGCACCTTGGTTACCCGTTTTAGCGACTTTCCTAGTTCTATACATGTATGTACTGATGGAAGTCAGCAGTCTCAAATAAATATTATTATTTTAGACACTTTAGCAAGACTGCTGGCTTCACCTGCTGTCAGCTCTGATTGGTTGCACCAGAACCCACACCATCTCTTGGAGGGCTACCTGACGAGTCTCCTGAGTCTGAACCATTTGCCCGATGCATTTGGATATTCAAACTATTTGATGACAGTGGCTCCTGTAAGATGAGAAATATAAATGGTAAATTAGTAGGTCAAAACACATCATTTTAGCACGGGTCAGCTTAGTTTGGTTTGGCCCAAAAAACCCCTTGTGGCAACTTTTAACAGATAATAATGCATTATGTATGATCGCACTAAAAGGGACTTTGACCCAACCATTCATATTAAAAATCTAGAATAAACAAGTTACCTGACCAACAGCTTCTGATCCCTCTAAATGAAAAAGAATAGGGCGGCAACGTTTATCTTCATTCATCAAGCTTGAGTTCTGAAAATGGGTCACAAGTGCCATTTTTCCTTGGATTCGAGCATAAGCCAAAGAAGCAACTTTTTCACTGTTGAATTTCTCCCATTTTTTCCCATTAAACGCCTGACAACAATTTACATGTATTAATGTATGTACCTATAATTAAAATAATACATTTATAAAGTCAAAGACAGTCAACTGTAGTCTGGAAGGTAGAATAAACCTGGTAAAAAGGGATTATATGTGTTGGAGAAAGCATGTTGATAAACGCATAGCCAACATTGCATTTGTTCTGCATCAAATGCAAGGAATCCATCACATTTACCAATCCGAAAGAGGGGGGAGGTTCAACAAGAAAGAAATTCTTAGAATTGTATACCTTAAAATCAATTGGCAAGTAAAGAAAATCATAAGTACTGCTATGATTTTCATCAATAGCAGCAAGCAACATCTTTGAAGTATACCTGAAGTACCAAAAAATAAAATCAATTAAGTGCTAAAAATAAACAGATTAATCTTTAAGAGCCAAAATCAATCATGGTGAGTTCTTTAAGTGCCAACAAAAATCTACATGAAATCTTCTTAGTGCCAA
Source organism: Flaveria floridana (assembly GCA_018326465.1). NCBI lineage: Eukaryota > Viridiplantae > Streptophyta > Magnoliopsida > Asterales > Asteraceae > Flaveria > Flaveria floridana. Next base: position 8,426 of record BJCO01364300.1, read on the forward strand.
TAATAATCAACTAGTCAAGAATCAAGACGCAATCTTTTTAAGTGCCGAAAGCAATCAAAGATGGAATCATTAAGTGCTGAGGATAATAAAGTAATCAAGATGAAATACTAGCAATCAAGAAGAAATCTTTTTGCCGAGAATAATCAAAATGAAATCTTCAAGTGCGAAAAATAATCAAGATGGAATCTTCTAAAATGCCATAATGAGTAATGATACTATAGGCCTCATATCAAAAGAATCTAAAAATCAACTTAATAGATTCAATGTTGCACATGGATTGCACATCTTCTCTCTCCTCGTCTTTTCCTTTCACTAGCCAAGTCTCTCATAATATTTATAAGTTGTTTTTTTGGGATACCTATTAGGCCTGTGGATCATTATTCACCAAAAATAACCAAAGATTTTCACCAAAAATAACCAAAAACTGAAACCTTTGTCTTACTTGTTAGGGATATTTTTAATCATCAAAGTTGTACGAGTATCTTCCCCGCTTGTGATTTTATCAAGATCAAGCAGGAACTGTTTCTTGCTATCAGTTTGACTCCCGATTTGATCAAAACGACGGTTCCGTCCACGCTCGCTCATACTTTCAGCAATTGTAGGACCTAGCCCTGCATACGGCCCATTACCAATAAAAATAGGATTAACCCTGGGAGAGGACATGGTGCTGAAACTTGGAGGACCATTTTCTATAGTCCCACGAGAACCTAAAAAGCCTCTGTCAATATGACCTATACCTACATCCCTGTAAGCAGGTGAGCTCCTGTACAATGTTTCAGGAGACTCTTGATAATGACCAAAATGCCCTTCAAATGGGATGCCAGATGGAGCAGATCCGACATGATGATGTTGATGGAGCAAAGATCCATGACGCCCTGTGATTGGGAACCCATGGGTCAGACCAGGCAAGCCATTGGATGTGGTAAACGGGCGAGCCATGGTTGGTGATCTAAAATCATAGCGTTCTTTGGTCTGGTCAGAGTATATATTGGGACTTCCCCACAAAAACTGTGGCCCAGATAGTGTTTCAATTCCTGAACCGGTTGAGCTTGGACCACCAAAAGAGGACATGGGTTCACTAAATTGACTCAATTTGGAGTTTGGAAGTGAATGAGATTGCTGATATGTGTTATTTTGTTCTACATGGTTACTATTAGTCCTTCCACTGTCCTTGCCAATTGGTGCTATCTTGGCTGGTTGAGAGTGCAAAATTGAAGCCAGACCAGGTAAATTGTTGCCAAAAGTGGAGCTCATTGAGCCAAGGACTGGCGACTTGCTTAGACTTTGTAGAGGACTGTGTTCAATTGGGCTGCCAAATTGTGCCCAGACAGCTGCAATGTGAATTACATCGAAATTATTTTGTAAGATGGTAAAAATATTCAACACGTAGTTTTCCAAAACAACACAAGATAACAACAGAAGGTCTAACCAGGAGGCGAATTAGCAATCGAGGGACCCACTTGAAGTCGAAAACTTCGAGTGTCGTCTTGGTCAAATTCTTGAGTCAATTGTAACATTAGGCTGAAGTAAAGAAAGAAAAATGAACGGTTAGGGTCAATAAGACATTGCAATTTCAACAATTTACTTATGATAGGCAGATCCATGTTATGTTTTATCTTAGCCAGCCAAAAAGAGAAATTAGAAGAAAGATAATCACTAATGAGGAAAATAGGATCGAAACCTGCCCAAAGTGTAATATATTAATGCCTAAGACCTCCTAAATCATTTCACTCAAAAGATCAAATAATTAGTGAAATAATATAATATTTGTACGGATTGTACCCATTTGACAGACTAATTGATTACGTAGAAGGTTTAAGGATTTTGGACAGCAGGTCCTGTTTAAATGTAAACAACAAATCAACATCTAATTGTCACAAGAAGTTTTACCCGTTTATGCATGAAGATCTTCGATCATTCTTAAGGAAAACAAAAGTTTATTTCTTAAAAGAACTAACACTCTTCATACAAATGAGCAATTTTTGCTAATTGGTGGAAACGTAACTATAACTATCCTTCAAGATTCTTCTTTGCTCAAAACATGAAAACAACTATGATAAAAGGTAAAATCGTAAAGAGATCAATTTTGGCACTTTTCTCTTTATATTATAAAAATAATCTAGATAGACTTACTTTCGACGGGCTCCACCAGGGCGACTAGGTTCAAGCTTTATGCGTTTCCCAGCTATGTCACTCCTGTTCAGGGATCTAAGGGCTGCTTCAGCAGCTCTAACATCATAATATTCAATAAACTTGTGGTGCCTTTTGTGTGGCGTCTCCCTTATCTATTATTGTGCAAAAAGTACCAGAATTTAATTTCTTTTCCCCAAATATAAACAAAAATGTTACAATGATGTAACCCAACAGCACTCACTAGATGTGAATCGGTTTTTCATCACAGTAATTGGATTATTGCTAAAAACTATTCATTTTTTTTGGAAATATGCAGAAGGAAAAAAGAGAATACTTTATCTTTAAAATGGAGCAAGAAAATATTTGTTTTTTACTTATGCAGTCAGTTTTTCATCACAGTAATTAGATCTCTGCACAGGATCACAGAACTTTGTTTTTGTTGAAGCCAGAATCTTCTTGCCATAATACAAAAGGGAAATTAATAAACGAGAGGCAAGTAAAATGCTTCTTATCACATTTTAAATTGCAGAACTTTTTCAACATCCCACATTTTAATAGTATCTGCTTTTAATGGCATATATATCATAAGGATGGCTTGTTTTGCCAAAAATAATAATAATAATAATAACCATGTGGTTCAAACGGGAAATCACTTTTTTGCATTAGAAGGATTATTGGAGAGAATAAGAAAAATACCTCTTTAACCTCACCGTATGCCCCAAAGATTTGAAGAAGATCTTCACATGAAACTGAAGGATCCAAATTAAAAACAACCAACGTTCCTTGGTTTATATCTTTGTCTGACGGGTTATCCTAGTACACAAAAAAAAATGGAAAGCTAAATTACATTAACTTCTATGACTAACAAAAATAAAAAATCAAATTTGAACCTTTGGAATTGAGTAGTGAATGTCTAGCTTCCTTCTTCTTAGCGGCTTATTCTGTAATGCACGCATTGCTGTTCGAGCGGCGCGGATATCATAGTAAGATATCATCACAAAACCCCTGTGTTTACATGCTGTGTATAGTGTTCTAATATCACCGTGTTGCTACAAGATAAAATAATATGCTTGTAAATGATCAACAGATGACAAGAGATATGAAAAATAAAATAAAATCCTAGAAAACCACTTGGTGTATCAATTTTTTTAAAAGAAAATACTGCTTAAATGCACCCACTTTTACATCTCATTAAATTTCTAAACTGTTCATCTAACAATCAAATAATCAAATATGCTAAAATCAATATTTATCGACTTCTCAAACCAAACCATGGTTTAAGTAAATGCAAAGATAAACAGTATTAACCACTACAACAGAAATGAGCAATTGCAGAATTCCTCATCTATTTTTTTTAATAACATTTCCACGATTTCTCTAATGTCGGTTTACTTCTCAAACAAAGAATACCTAGCTTTTTGTTGGAAATAAATTTCAGTTCATTGAAAGTAAATATAAACACTAAAACTTGTGAAAGTGAGCAATTATGCGCACCGAAAAGTGGAGTATCTAATCAATTTTTTCACTAATGTTTCAACAATTTCTCCAACTAGCATTTTCCAAAATATGTAATAAGCTATAAATAATGTCTGGTCGGTTTCTCCATCTATTTTATTATTAAATTGAAAGATTGAGTAATGTTCGCTTACAGTTTCTTTATTAACATTTCCACAATTACTCCATATATCATTCGCCAAATAATGTAACATGCTAAAGGTATACTTTCCAAACCAACCATAGGTCACTTCTCAAAGGAGACATATCATACTTCAATAAATGCAAAAATAAGCACTATGTTTGCAAGAGTGAGCAATTCTTTACATAAAATGCCTAGAATCAGTTTTTCACTATATGTATCGACAATTTGTATGCAATCATGCTTTTTAGCAAACTAAAGTGGTTTTTTAACAGTTTCAAAAGATTATTAATTTACTTTCCACAAATATAGATAGTCAATAAATTCAGGCTTTAGTCTATAAGAAGATGAAGAATATGCAAAGATCTAAACAAGATAAATATTTTCCAGATTCTTGTCTAAAAACACACACAAAATAGCATCTTTTTTCGCTTATTTCATTATTGAACATCAAAAACTACAATATTGTTAAATACAAAAATATGGTATTAAAATTAACTACCTCAAACAATGCTCTGAGTTCTGAATCCTCGACATTACTATTAATATTACGAACAAATAAGGTTCTTGAAGGATGCTCTCCATATGGGTGTTCTCCAGCAACAGTCCCCACGCCATTTGTAAGATTGAAATGGGCCAACTCATTTCCAATGACCCCGTCACTCAGAGTCGCCTTTGAAATGCCCAAATTCAAGTTATCCATATCAGATTCAAGTTCCATACCCCCTCCACTTCCAAAAAGATCATATTCTTCCAACTCATCTACATGGTTAGTAAAAGCATTTAGGTCAAGCACGTCAATTACACCAGCTAAAAGGTCGTCTTCATCGGGTAACAAGTTTCCAATCGCATGATCTGCAAGATCTTCAAGCAAACCATTGCCTTCTAAAGATTGAATATCATTGTCTGGATTATTCGATGTCACTGCATTTCAAATCAATCAACAAAATTGTGAATTTACGCAACACTTAGCAAATCTGATAATCTGAAAGAGGGTGCATACACTTGTCATGGGGTAAAACTGGTAATGAACTTGAGAAAAGAGAGGCATCACTTGAGGCGTCATTATAATTAGCAGATCTTGTTAACATGTCCTTTGCCCCAGTTCCAACGACTTTTGAAAAATTTATTGATGTTAATTTTGAGGGGCCTGCCAGAAAAAAATAAAGATTGTTCAATAAGGTGCTAGGTATTGCAAGGTAAGTAAACAAAAATTTAGCGGAGATTTCAAACCTACCAAAGGGAACATGTTGCGAAGAATGATGCATTATGAAACACTACTGTCATAGAAGAAAGCTTCAGTCAACAATATATATGCCAAGGATATAAAAAAGATTAAGCTTTAATACACATATTGTGGTTTACAATTTACTGTTTAGTTATGAGAATGAAATAATGCAAGTCAAACTTTTTCACATAAACTAGTACTACCGAAAGCTTTCTTGGACCCCAAGAAACTATCAAATAAGGGGTGTTCGTAAGTACATTTGAATTGATTATTGCAACTTCAATGAATAGCTTCAAGTGATTGAGTGGAAGTAATTGTGATTCTAAATGCTCTAATTATTTTGGGTCAATATACTCAGTTTATATAAGACTTTAATCATTGTAACTGCCTGGCTCTGATTGATCATCCAAACAGCAGTAATCAGTTTCAAAAAGCACATCAAAACAAGCCCTAAGTTTTAAATCTCTGTTTACAAAAAAAACTATGAATACCTAACAGAGATGATCCAAACAAGATCCAAAGTTTAAACTTCAGACCTAAAACATAATTGTATCACATACTTACATACAAAACTATAAAACATTAAACCAATCAAATCAGTAATAATCAACAATGAACCATAGAATGCTTGCACACACACAATCATCTGCAAAATCATTAAACCCCCATTAATAATCAACAATTGCTAAAATTCACAACAAAATCACAACCAACTGTATGATCCACAACAACCCCAATAAGGAATCAGCAATCTACACACCGATCACAACATGCAAAGCAATCAAACCCCAAAATTTCACAAGAACACACAAGAATCTGCTCATTTCAACTAAACCCCTATTTTTTACCCCAAAATCACAAACCCCATTTAAAATTAGCAAACAATAGCAAGAAAACTATAATGGGGCTCATGATTTTAACACACAAAACACATGCGACTCTGCAACAGATCAAAAGGGTACCTGAGAAAAGGTGAAGCTAATAAAAGAAAATGGTAGAACAGAGTAAATGGTGGCTGACGAACAACAATAAGAAGACGAAGAAGAAGAATCGAATCAAAATCGCATGTGAATCTGCAAGAGATTCGAGGGAAACATCATGATCTTGATGATCGGATGACAGAGAGAGATAAAGCTTCTTGCTTTTTAGATAGAGAAATAGTGGAAGCGTGAGGAGAGAGAAGTGTGTGTTTTGGTGTTTTCTTCACATAAAAAACACGTACGGAATCTATAGATACATACGTGTATCTATATGAAGAGAGAGAAAGTTGTGATTGGATGAACAAAGTGAAGAAAACACAGGGAAGATTGGGAGATATAAAATTGTTAACTGTATTTAAATTTGTTTTGGTGTCCGTGTTGTAGGAGGTGTTTGGATGTATTTTTTAAAAACATTTATTGACTTTTGAAGAGTTAAAAAGACAATAATACCCTCTAAAAGTTTAGAATTTTTTAACTTATTAAGACTTTTGAAAGATTATTTTTGTTTTTTCATCTCTCCAAAAGCAAATAAGTGTTTTTGAAAAAACATCCAAACACCCACTTAATATGATGTGAAATTAATATTTACCTTTTATCTATCGCATATAATAATAATAAAAAGTTTCTTTTTTTTTAACTCATCTTTTTGTTACTTATTTTTTTTTCTTAACATATTTACTTTATTTTCCTTTTAAAAAGATATTATAGTATTTTAAACGTTTAAGGGGGTGTTTGATATGGGCTGACTGGGCTGACCGGCTGACCCGGTCAGCGGGTCAGCCCGTTTGAT
>BJCO01364301.1:0-11745 GCA_018326465.1 Flaveria floridana
TTCCATTTCCCAAATTGCCCCTCAAACCACCCTCTAATGGCGGACGATCGGAGACCACACGAACTTCCGGCGAACTCCGTCAGAAGAAGCCTGAAGAGGAAGCCGGAGGACGAACTTGTTGCAGATCGGAGCATCGGTTTATTCGAAGACGTATCGGAACACGATCTGCTGGCTGAAATTAGATCGCATGTTGAAGTGCTCCGGCGTAGTGGTCACTCGATTGGTGCAGATCGTGCTCTGGTGAAACGATCGGTTCAGAACCTGTCGGAGCTCGCTAAGGATGGTATGAGTTTTGGTTGCTCTGTGTTGTTGTTTGATTTTGCGTTGCGTGATTTGATTTTGTTTGTTTTGGAGTGTAGTTTGTGTGGTGAATGGTTAGGTTGTTGTGGTTGATATGTAGTTTGACGTGATTACGTTATCGTGACGGTGAGTTTCTACTTTCTGCTATATGCATCGCGTGATTTATCTAGGGCTTTAGGCATGTAATGCTGTTTATACATTCCTAATTTGATTTTGTATCGGATGACTCTGTAAACGGTATAAATATAAAAGTTTAAACTATGTATGTATATATGTAACTTAAAACATCAGATGACTATTTATGTTATTAATAAAATTTATAAGGTCAGGTACTAAATTAATCAATAAACGAGTTTTTGAAGAAAAATAAAGAAAAGCTGAATTTTTGTTTGACTGGTCAGGTCTAGTTCACATAGGTCCAACTGGTTCAAATAGAAACAGTGTAAGTAGGCATAACTGGACAAGTTAGATGGTCTTATGGTTTGACCGGACGGTTAGGTATGCTCATGAAGGCATTGCCCATTCACATTAGAAGCAATGTTTTCAACGCTGGGATCGGTCCGACCGGTCCTACCTGCATTCGGTGCTAGCTCCGGTCCGATCTACCCTGGTTCGTTTTGTATTTAGAAAACCGGCCGGTCGGAAGCGATTTAGGGTCGAACCGGGATTCGGTGAGCCGGTTGGCTCGGATCTAAACATAAAAGGTCAAAAACTAATGTTGGAGATCCGAACAGAAAAAGGGCGGATCTACTGCCACCAACGCCGGGTCTGCTGCCATAACCATCGGGTGAACCAGGGGAGGTGGGGTGACCCTCCGACCGGCTAAAACTTTTATAATAGTAGCGTATTTGAGCACCTAAATTGTGGTTGATAACAAAGTAGATGTGAGACGAGTGAAGTAGAAGAGTAGCATATTTTAAAACATGTTTCCCATGATCGTCTTCAAGAGAATGAAAGTTGAATTCGGAAGATTTGTAAGTTTTCTCTGCAAGAGAAGATGAAGAGTGAGTGGAAGATGGGTTGAAACTTAAAAAAAAGTAAAAGTATCTCTGCAAATTGAAAAGATGGAAAAGCTAGTCGAGTGTCTCGATGCAGTCGTTTTTTACATAATAAACTAAGTTAAGTATATTTATTTGTTAGTTTTAAGTAATAATAGTGTTTTGTATTTTAAAATAGTGTATGTTATATATTTGTACTTTTAATATTTATTAAATAATTTATTATGTTATCCGATCCGGTCCGACCGGTCCGACCACCAAACCGGTAAGGCGTCCGATTCGACGTCCGATCCGGTTCTGAAAACATTGATTAGAAGTTGAATATTTGTAATTTGTGTTGGCGGAATCTAAGTAGATTGAATGTTGTTCACTTAAATTTCTCTTTTTCGGATTTACAGTTTCATCCGTGAGGCAAACCTTTGTTAGGGCCCGGCCCCCCTGCCCCCTCCCCAAAAGTGGAAATTTATACATATTTGGTCCGAAAATTGTATACGCATGGAGTTCGGCCCCCCTTGATTTGGGTCGTGTGACTTTCGGCCCCCCTATACTTACGTTCAAGTTTTGCCACTATGTATTTGATTTTGTCTATATGTAGCTATAGTTTTATAGTATTGTGTTTGTCTATCATTTTGTATATTTGAAAAGCAGCTGTTGATGTTTTGTATTATTGTGTATAAGCTGGATTATTCTTAGCTGATATGGGCTATGCTTTTGTTTATTACTAACTTAACTGACCATTTGATTATTGTATGTGTCTGTAGAGGATAATGTAACCTTGATAGTTGAATCTGGTGCGGTTCCTGCACTTGTTCAACATCTTCAAGAGCCACAATTGCCTAATGAGGATGTTAAAGGCTCAAGGCCATATGAGCATGAGGTGGAGAAAAGAAGTGCTTTTACTCTTGGGCTCCTTGCGATGAAGGTAGTTATGCTACTTAATCTGTACGTGAAATGCCTTTTGATGCATAGTTGCATTTCAACTAGACTATTCATTTGTATTCCATGAAGTTATAACCTTGCAAATTGAAATAAATCAGTATTCGAAAGACTATACTTGATAAAAGCATTGTTCCCTAAGGTGATAAATGGTTTGCTATTAGTTGCTACAATTGGTCTAACTCTTCCTAAAAACATTTGCCAATAGTTGATGTACTATCCATGAGTGATATTTGATCAATTGAAATGCCAGGGGCCACACTACAATGTTATCAACGTTAGTTTAATGATAACAACCTGCCTCCTGGGACAGCTAATGTTGTAGATTGAATGGCTACAACAAACTAGTTGAATATTGATGTGGTGAGTGGGCAAACACTGAACATGACGAGACAACTTAGTAGCCATTGACAAATGTGACTCAGGTTCATTTGTAGCAACGAAGTATATATAGAAGGCATATGCCACCATTAAGATTCTGAAGGGAACTGAAGTCTATGTAAAAACATTGTATAAGTTATAATTTCTGTACATTCATAAATTTATCTTCCAAAATATTGGTTTACAGCCTGAGCATCAACAACTCATTGTTGATGCTGGAGCCCTGCCTCATCTTGTCGCTACACTCAAGAGACATAAAAATGGTCAAAATTCTATGTAAAAACATTGTATGAAAATGGCAACATCAACAACTCATAGTTGAAGGGAACTGAAGTCTATGTAAAAACATTGTATAAATTATAATTTCTGTACATTCATAAATTTATCTTCCAAAACATTGGTTTACAGCCTGAGCATCAACAACTCATAGTTGATGCTGGAGCCCTGCCTCATCTTGTTGCTATACTCAAGAGACATAAAAATGGTCAAAATTCTAGTGCAGTCAATGGTGCCATAAGGAAAGCAGCTGATGCGATAACCAACCTTGCTCATGAAAATGGCAACATCAAGTCCCTTGTTAGGTTAGTGTTAATGGATGCTTTTAACTTGCTGTTATTTATGTTAAGATATTTTTTTATAAACTTTGACCATATATTTTGTTTAGGGTTGAAGGTGGTATTCCTCCTCTTGTCGAGTTACTGGATTCCAGTGATATAAAAGTACAAAGAGCTGCAGCAGGAGCTTTACGCACACTAGCTTTCAAAAATGATGAAAACAAAACCCAGGTTTGATGCTTACAAGTGCTATTTAAGTAGTTTTTGAAGGCTAATAACAAATGACGAAATTTTAAATCATCTGCAGATAGTGGACTGTAATGCTCTGCCCACTCTTGTTCTAATGCTTCAGTCAGAAGATGTTGGTATACACTATGAAGCAGTGAGTCACTCTTGCCATTTCTTAAAGACCAAATAGTGTGCATGCATATATCATTTGTGGCTTGCAATAACTTTTTAGTGGTTTCTTAGGTTGGTGTGATTGGCAATCTTGTTCACTCATCCCCAAATATAAAGAAGGAAGTTTTACTTGCTGGAGCATTGCAACCTGTAATTGAATTGCTTAGGTACCATAAATTCATCTACTAACCATAGCTGGCAGGCCTTAAATTATCTGTGTGTATGCACATGCATTCATAGTTGCCATGTATGTTTAATAATGATTTGGATAAGTGTCTTCAGATGGAAAATATCTGTCTGGTAGGTTGTATGATCACTTTTCAAAATTAACTGGCATGATTCTATCTTTTGTCATCAGTTCGACGTGTTCCGAGAGCCAAAGAGAAGCTGCCTTACTTCTTGGACAATTTGCTGCTGCTGATACAGACTGCAAGGTTGCCGAACTGTTACTCACTTGTCTACCTACATTATTTCATTCTAACCATACCATAAAACTGTTCTATTGATTTACCATTATTCTCTTGCCTTTCATTTTCTTTATCTTCAGCTGTCTGCCAAAAGTCATAAAAACCAAATATGATACTCTTGCAGGTACACATAGTTCAAAGAGGTGCTGTTGGTCCGCTAATCGAGATGTTACAATGTCCAGATCTTCAACTAAAGGAAATGGCAGCCTTTGCACTTGGGAGGCTGGCACAGGTAATCAAGTATTCAAATATTTAGTTGTATATTTACAAACTGATAGTTTCTTACTTAGTAAAATACACTGTTCTGTCTCAAAAACTGAAATGACCAATGATAGTATTGAATTTGAAAAGTACAAAACTTAAAATAAAAAATTTAATCATGTTAGGGTTCATTGTTATCTGTAGTGTTTGGAGCAATTTCTATAAAAAAGCTCCTCAAATGAATAGAACTGACTCAGTTGTGGTTAAGTGTCAACTATACATGCAATAGTACTTTATCTTCATTGTATATTGTTATTAAAGACTTGAGAGTGTAATCACTAAATCACCTAGAATGGTAGTTATTGGTTGTTTTTGGAAGGCAGTTCCTTTTATGTGGCTGTGTTTTTTTAAACGTACTTAATATCATATTAGTGATCGCAACTGCACTCTATTATTATGAGTTAGCCAATCAAGTTATGTTTTATCTCTTAATGCTTCAAATGAGTAAAATAAAAAAAAGTTACCTGTAAAAGAAACAGGTTAAATAGGTCTAAGGGTTTGAAAGTCACCCAGAGTATATTTTTACTGCATAAAACATTTTCATTCAAAAAGTTAGATTATTTTTGAAATAGTATTTTTACAATCATATTGGTAATTTAGCTACTTATAAAAAAGTTTAAAGACCTAAACTGCCCATTTTGATATCCAGTAGAGGTTCCATTTAATCTTCCATGCTTCACATCTACTAGGACCCTCACAACCAAGCTGGTATCGCTCATGGTGGTGGCATTCCTCCACTATTAAAACTTCTTGATTCAAGAAATGGCACTCTGCAACACAACGGTGCTTTTGCTTTATATGGCCTTGCAGATAATGAGGTAACATTAAATTCGTAAAAAAAATTAGAGTTTTATATTAAATCTTTATGCAATGCCTTTTAGCTTATACAAAATATATTGTAGGATAATGTTGCCGATCTTATAAGGGTTGGTGGTATTCAAAAACTGTTGGATGGTGAATTTATCGCTCAAGTAATTACTTTTCTTATAACTGACTTCGTTGCATTTCTAGAGCCATTTAAGATTTGATTGATGAATTTACGATTTCATTGTATTTGTGCAGCCAACTCGGGATTGTGTCGCAAAAATGTTAAAAAGATTGGAGGAAAAGATACAAGGAAGGGTAATTATCACTTTCTTTATGCCACTTTAGGATTCTTCTTGTGACATATTTCTTGTAGAAATCTAACTAGGCCTGTTAATGAATTCTGTCTTGATCTGAATCTTATCTATTTACCTGATCCGAAGGATAAAAAATATCAATTCATCTATTTAATAGATCAACCCATTGAGGTTTCTACAGCATTCATATTATTTTTGAATTCTGCTACCACATACTAAAACATTTTGATCATTCTCCTGTCAGGTATTGAGGCGCTTGCTGTATCTAATGCATAATGCTGATGGGATTATTCAAAGACGAATTGCTTTAGCTCTTGCTCATCTTTGTTCTCCTGATGACCAGAAAACAATATTTGTTGATAACAATGGTAAATTGTGTATGCTATACCAAACAATTTGTTCTTTGTTACAAGTTAAAAGTGAAAACTGATTATCGGATTCCACAGTTTGTTTACACAGCAACCTGTTATGGTATGTTTGGTTTATATATATTTTGTGAAACTTTCAGGAATAGATTTACTTTTGGAGCTTTTACAATCAGTCCATTCAAAACTTAGAGGATATGCTTGTGCTGCTTTGTGTAAGTTGGCTGAAAAAACTGCTTCACTTTCTCCTGTTGATGCAGGACCATCATCTCCAATATCTCAGGTTTTCTCTCTTTCCTTTTTATTGTTAATTTCCTTATTTTTTAGATTATAGTGCTGTTCTTTTAATTTTTGAGTGATGGAATGCATTTATTATCACATATGTTACAGAAGTATGCTTATATAAATCTAATTAAGAAGTTAATATTAATGAGAATGCACCACACTTTTATTAAGAAGTTAATATTAATGAGAATGCCCCACACAAAACAGAAACAGTTAACACTTCTTTTCTTAAATTTTTTAGCAACCAACTATATTATTAGGTACAAAATAGATTCCTCTTAAAACTACCAAGACCTTACTTTATTGACTTTACCTGTCAATTGCCAATGGCTGAGATGATATTATAAACATAATACTAGTGATGCGAACTAGTTGCACTTTTATTGAACCACTTGAACTTGTTCAAGTCAAGCTTTTAACGTGGCCGAGCACAAATAAAGAGCTCGAACTATATAGCGAGCTGAGCTTGAGCTTATAAGACTTGGCTCAAACGCTTGTTTTCAGCCTCGTGTATCAAGTGTGTTTGATTTTATTATTTTTGGACTTACTGAAAATGATTGGAGAGTTCTATTGTTAATTTTGTATATATTACATATGAACTTTTTTATGGAGCATATTTTACTTATATTTGAAATATGTTTAGTTATTGTAAGTTTGTTCTATATAAATACTTAGCTTTTCAGGCTGAGCTTGAGCCAAGCTTGTGCCTGCGCCCATAAAACTTGTTGACAAATATAGATTTATCATTTATCAAAATAGATAACAATAGAATAAATTGACAAAGGAATAGTAGTATATTAAAGCGATTGAGTATAAACCAAGATTACACGATAATAGCTAATATATTAAGTGATTAGTTACAAAAGATAATTTAAAATTGACGGACCTAAAAGAACTTTCAATAGTGAACACAATTAACTTTTGATGAACCAAATTTCGTAAGTTGACCTCAATAAATCAAATTTTGTAAGTTGGCATCGATAAATTTTCAATTATTTTGTTATCATTCTCATTTATCTTTTGAAAGACAAATATTAATTGTATTATCACATATATTTTTAGTTTATAATATAGATAAAAGTTTTTTTTTTTTCAATTTGGGGGCCCTTAAAATTTCAGGTCCTAAAGCGGTTGTTTCAGTTGTTTTACTGTAGAGACGCCCCTGCTGACTTTAGCAATAATTGAACCGATCTTGAACCCTGCTAGCCATTTGCGGCTATGATCAGTAATAAAATATAGTTCAGTTGCTAAAAGCAGTAGCAATTAACAAAATGTTAAGTTTGTTTCTATTTTGTTCAGTTTATCCTATTAACAATATTTGTTAGATCATGATTTTACAAGTTTTTTTTTTGGTTTTTGACTATGATATTCTTTTGTTTCCTTGCAATGGAATAAAAAATTCATTAGTGTCTGGCATAAAATTTTGTGATTTTGTCTGAATATTATTATTAAGAGACAATCACCTCAAGTAACTCTTGGTACAGGTATATTTGGGTGAGCAATATGTGAACAATCCAATGCTTTCTGATGTAACTTTCTTAATTGAAGGTAAAAAATTTCATCATAATCGAAAATGGTTCCTTATGACATTTTATTTAAGATTGTGGTTAATTTTATGCATTTTTTAATACTAGGCAAACAGTTCTATGCTCATAGAATCTGTCTTCTTGCTTCTTCTGATGCATTCCGTGCCATGTTCAATGGTGGTTACAAGGTTAGTCACGATTAAATTGCATCAAATTAAATAACATGTCACACTTTTTTTTTCTTTAATCATAATGGTGGATTTCTTTTTTTTTTTCCTTTCCCTTTTACATCTAGTTTGTGCTTGATATTTGAATAAATATATTGTTAGGAGAAGGATGCAAAAAATATTGAGATCCCAAATATTAGCTGGGAAACATTTGAGTTAATGATGAGGTACGTGCATCCCCATCTTATGCTTTCATGTTAATTTTTTCTCCCTTCCAAATATATATGATATTAAACTTCAAAATTTCATATATGCCCTAGATCTCCTAACTACCCTTTCCAAATACTAGAAACATGATATTTACTCGCTTCATAATAAATAAAATTCATACCATTCATTTGTAACAATTTGTTTCACTAAATAGACAAATGAAAAACAATATTGCTATTGTGAATCATCTTGATGCATAATGGTTCTCTTTGTTTATTTAGTAAAACATGCTTTTATAAATAGCTGCTTTTTTATTTGTATCATATCTATGGAATGTGTAGATATTGTAAAATACTCTCTTGAATGGTATACTTGAAGAAATACCATATATATACAATGATGATCTAACTTTACATTCTCTTAGGAAATACAATAAATACATTATTACAAAATACATAACAAATATGATATATATATTCGTCTAATAGATATGATATAATTTATGTTTTGAAAAGATAATTGTAATGTCATGATATTTTATACTTTTAGAAGGATATGTGTGAAAACGCCCTTGTACCAATAATTTTTTTCCATAATATATTTTATAGAATTGAAAGATTATAAACACATTTACTAGTATGGGTCGATTTGTATTATGTTTAAACTCTAAATGGATCAAATATACAAAATTAGCCATAATTGAACTCCCAAAGTTGCTCAAAGTGTATACTCTTAATGTATATAATAACCTCTTTATTTAAAAAATAGATTCTTATTGAGTTATTGTAATAATATAGTTTCTTTAATCATATTCAATGCATTAGTTATTAGTAAAAACTAAAAGTTTGGACAGTAAAGTGTGTCCAACAGTAATCACATCTGACATTTCACTTACAGGTACATATACACTGGATCAGTAGAGATAAGTTTGAGAGTAGCCCATGATCTTCTTAAAGCTGCTGACCAATATCTTCTAGAGGGATTGAAGCGCCTTTGTGAGTACACCATAGCAAAGGTCAGTTACGGAATTCCTTTAATATGTACACATACATGTACACGTAGACATACATAGACAGATATGCATATGCATACACATGTTAGGGGAAAGGATCAGAACGTCAGAATAGGTCTGGGCTGACACTAGTAATTTTTAGTATAAGTTAGAAGTTAAAATGGTTTTGTGTGAGTTTGGACAGCCTTCCTTTTTGAAATATAAACTTTAATGCGTTAAATATGACTATGAAAGCTAAATTATCACAACAATGTGTTTTATAGAAAAGGAATGATTGAAGAGGTTATACTGAATTTGGACGCACTTGGCCCATTCATTTGACTCTGGTTGAAATGGCCAAATTGACCCATTTGCTCATAACTGGATTGAAATTGCCACCTTTGCCTTTTATGTGTATTAACTTGCGACTGACTTTGCTTTTTTATGTTATAGGATATAACAGTAGACAATGTAGAACTTATGTATGACTTATCAGAGGCCTTCAATGGTGTGTCACTACGGAATGCTTGCATTCTGTTTGTACTAGAACAGTTCCACAAACTAGATTCAAAACCATGGTATGTTCTCTTTGTTACGCCACAACTTGATATTTCTGATTATAATTGGCAATTTTGGTCCATTTACAACATAGGTCGTTTTAGATTAAGTTTTCTCCAACGAGTCAAACTGAGCCAAACAAATAAGTTAAAGGACTATCTTAAAAGTCTTCAAATCTTATTTTCAATGCATTAATCTCAAAAACAATTTTGCTAAAAAAACTAGATTATAGTTGAAAAACCCATGAACTTTTATTGAATTCACATGTAAGTCCCTAGACTTTATTTTTTGCATGATCGAATCCTTGAACTTTTGAAACACAACTATGAAGTCACTGCACTTTCTTATCGCCCTAAAAACCTTTTTTGCATAAGTAGGTGCACATATATTTTACAATTTAACAAAAAGGTCCTTTCTTGCATGATTATGTCTCTAAGCTCTATAAGGGATACTTTTCTGTTAAGTTATAAAAGTTTGAGGATTTAATCATGTAAAAGTAAAGTCAAGAGACTTATATGTGAATTTAATAACTTTGATTCGTAATCATATCGCACATCTGACACAATAATAACTTACAAAGAGTTTTGACGAAGTGTTTTGGGTTGACTTGATCATTTACTTTTGAGCACAATTGACATCTGGATAAACTGAATTGGTTTTACCAGGTATGGTAGTCTGGTGAACCGCATTTTGCCAGAGATAAGAAGTTGCTTTGTGAAGAGACTTGCCGAGCAGTGAAAACCGGCTTGTGGCTAAAGACAAATTATGCTAATTTTTTGGTCTTGACATACAAGAGATGTATAGAAAGTGATTAGTTTCTATTGAAGAAACAGTAAGTGGATCTCACTGTTAGTAGTTATATTGAACTGCAAATGTGTATTCGGTGGCTTAATACTTTGCTAGTTTGCTTTATTGATAAGAAATCTGAACTTTCTAAAGAAAGTTGTAAATGAAACGTAACAAGTTTCGATTTTGGCTATGAGTAGGTTATCGATTTATTAATATGCTATTTGTTGTCTTAGTGATTACGACTATTTAATCATGTTTGACCATCTGGTTCATTGGTTTGAATGTTACTTGGTCGGTTCTAGTCCAAATAGACATAATTGGACGGGTTCTATGACTGGTCTGATCAGTCCAACTGGTTGGTCTGGGTTTGAAACCACTGGTTGACGTAGGATTTGCATTGCTTGTTACAAATATATATATTTAAACTTCTCTAACAACCGATTAAGAGAAGATCGTATACTCATTTTAAATATCATGTGCAAGTAACTGGGGCTTGTTGATCTTTATTCAAAATAAATGATTTAAATTAAACATAAATACGTATAAACAATTTCTAAATTGTGCAAGAATCATTTCTCTCATGATCCTACTCAATGGCTCATTTGATATGGATTTCAATAGTGGGATAAGTGGAATCATTGTTGTTCTTGGACCGATTCACTATGATTCCACATGAACCATGAATCGCAGGTAGCAGTCGGTCTTTTTGAACCTCATCTTCCGGACCTTCACTCAACAACTCCAAACAGTACCTCTCAAATGTAGAAAGGCTTACATACAATTGAAAGTCGATTCCAAACAGGAACTTCATCTCCAATCTATTCATTTCCGCTCTTGATATTCCTCCCACTTTTGCATAATACGCATTGTTGAAGAATCTGCAATAAAGAGTATCAAAGACGAAAGTGTTCATCACTTGATATCAAACAATCACATATATGTGATTAGGGAGTATTGTTATTCATTTTGAAAGTGATTATAAGACACTGAATTGCCAACATAAGAAAATAAGTTGTAATAAATGTTGCACATGTAGCATTTGAAAGTGTCTTTTATGTACAAAGTTGTAAGAATGGGTACATAAAATGATCAAGTATGACGCTCTTTTATGTACAAAGTTGTAAGTTGTAATAATCAGATAATCACTAATGAATTCCGAAGAGCAAACCTAAACACCCAATGGAAACTTGATTTGGGAAGAAGACTTACGCTTCATCAATGAACTTTGTGGCTAACATTATGCTCGTGATTAGAAGACGATGAACATTTAGAGATGTCAAAATGATACTTTGAGATTTGATCAATCTATCAATGTATATATGTGCAACCACGAAGCAAGATGGGCTGCACCGAGAGTATTTGAAAATGCGATCAATGTACTGTTGAATGGTAAGTGTAGGTGCTCTTGAGCCATGGAAAACTGTTGAAACATCTTTA
>BJCO01364302.1:0-10856 GCA_018326465.1 Flaveria floridana
GGTTTATTTTGTTAAAATGAAATGATCTAATTAGAAATGTCGAGATTGTGTTTGTGAATGTGTTTCAGATTTTTGCTGTAAGTGATGGCCGATCATCAGTTGAGCAGTGTACCTGATTAGAGAACCTGTTCCTCAAGTTTGCAGAAGATATCGAGCTAGGAATCCTCCTCCTACATCTTCTGAAGCACTCAAGATTAGAGATTTGGGAAAGCTGTTCCAATATCCTCACAAAGGATGCACTAAAAAGGGGGAAGAACATAAATAGGAGGACCTTATGAGATGAATAACTTTTCTCATCAGATTCAGAAAGCTTCAAGTTGAAGATCTTTCTACTGTGACTTCTCGGTGCTAATTTTGTTCGAAGATGTTGATAATGATAGACCAAGGGGGAGTATTGTTGGAGCTGTACAAGATAGTCTATATTATCAACACAGTCAAAGTCAACAAAAATCAACGTCACGGTCAAAGTCAACGCGAAAGTCAAACCCGACACGTTCGAGATGAAGAACCGAGATGAGACGTTGAAGATTTAGATGACTATGAGTTTTATTGTAATAAATATATTTTGTGTCAACAAAATATATTTAAAATATGTTTTAGTCATTTTTATGTTTTATATGTAATTTCCATTAATTAGCCTAAGTCTAGGGGGTTAAGTGCAATTAGTGGATATTAGTCTAGACTATAAATAGGTTAATTGCAATTAGGTTTGGTTAATGGTTGAATGATCAATTTATTGGGGTTTCCACTTTGTACAAATCATATGCATAGAGATCAAATTGGGGTTTTATTGTGTTAATCATTATTTGATCCATAATTCTTCAATTATTTGATTCAAGTGTTCAACCTGGGCTAACAATAATCATTAGTTTTAACTTAGTTTCACTGATAACTTATTTAGTAAGTTCGCCTAAGAGAAACTATATTTCGCTATTAGTTTCGCTCACTGTTAAACTCAGGAATCCAAGTCGGGTGAATCTATAGTTTCGTTGAAAATGTCCTAGAGAAACTGTCAATTGTGCTTGGACAATACAACTTTATAGCTTCGCTCAAAAATGTGAACTCTCTTTAAGTTTCGCTGAAGCATCTCGTAGTTTCGCTGGCCGAAACTGCGATTCTTTAGCTTCAGCGAATCAAAATCAGTAACATTTTCAGCCGATAACAAACCGATTCAAGCTAAGACAAAGTTCGCCCTACACACCTTTTTATAAAGCAACACCCTATTTCAACCAACAACAACTCAGTATGATTTTCGCTACGAGTGGCCGAGAGAAACTAGCTTTGGGTGTTTTCGAACATATGAGTTCTGAAACCTAACTGAAGCAATATATACCACCTAGTTTCGTTGGCAGCGAAACTATATTTTTGCCCGAGTAAACAAATTGCTCCTGATTGAGCATGACTGCTGGCGAAAGTGTAGTTTCGCTCGGCGAAACTATAGTTTCGCCTATAGTTTTGCCCTTTTATATATATATATATATATGTATATATATTTTATGAAAAAGCAAACATTTGTAAAGGATAAAATCCTCACCCCACAGTTCTAACTTAAAAATCAAATAAAATAGAATTAAAGATAAAATAAAATGAAATAAAATATCAAAAGGATATAGTTTGCATCTTTTTCTCGAAGTTTTTCTGAGAATCAAGTCTTGGCGAGATTGCTGATATGTTTGTCCTCTTTAACCCATGCCTTATTCTTTTCAACAAATGACCTGCAACTGATTTTATCATGTTTTAGATTTTATTAAAGAAACTCAGATAACTTGGTTCCCCACATACATCTGGCAAAGAACTTATCCCGTCATCAAAGGATATCGAGTGTAATCATTGATTTTGCTTGAGTAGTTCATAATTGACACAGATGCATGCATATGATAGCATGATCTTTTGACGAGACATAATAATATACAGACTTTATGATGATATCTCCAGGTCTATACTTCCGTATAATAGAGTAGATGTACATCTTATTCGAAAAGATGAGAACTTCAGGTCAATGCTACCGCATAGCAGAGAAGATCATCTTAGCGTGTTGATGAGATCTTCAGGTCAATGCTTTCACATATCAGAGAAGATCATCACTCCAGGTCAATGCTCACGCATAGCAGAGGAGATAAACATGCAATTTATTATACATAATATACAATTTCAGCTAAGAGATATTAAAACCAACACGGACTTAGAACAGACTTAAGACAAAGATCAGCCACTCTCAACCGAGTTTTTGACGAGACTTGTATCTTTGTGCAGACCCAAAATGTCATGAGAATGATCCTTATTACCAAGTTCTTGATCTTTAGTTTAGCTGCATGATCATTGTTTACATCATTTTCAGGCTGAGTCTACCATGCATATCCCGACACAAGCCATTGACCTCTTTTTAACTTCTTTTTCTGGGGATTCCTGAAAAAGCAAAATCGAAAAACGCTTTAAAAGTATATTCTCCCCCTAAATTTCTATTTACCCACACGGGGATGTAAATTTATTTAGTTTGCAATATATTAAGGTAAAAAAATAGAAAATAACATAGAATAAGAAGGAATATGGGATATCGGAAATTATGTCACAAATGTAAAAGAAAAGAGTTATTTATTAAAGCAGGACATTTCATTAGGAAAAGAGATTTTCAGAAAGATATTAGACCCAACATAGAGATCAGTTCATAAAAACGAGGTTTGTCAAATATTTTAGTGAAAAGATCTGCTCTTTGACGTTTTGTGTCAATTGGAATAATATCAATAAACCCATTTTCCTGAGCATCTTAGATTGCATGAACCCTTGTTTCAATGTGCTTGGTTCAAGTGTGATGAATTGGATTTTTGGCGATTCCAATAGCAGCTTCATTATCACAAAAGAGTGGTGTATGAAGAAAATTGATGCCATAATCCATCATCTGATGTTGGATCCAAAGCACTTGACAGCAACAACTTGAGGCGACAACATGTTCAGCTTAACCTGTAGATAAAGATACAGTTGTCTGATTCTTGATTTGCCATGAAACAAGACAATCCCCAAGATACTGGCATCCACCGGTGACTGATTTCCGGTTCATCTTGCAACCTCCGTGATCACTGTCAGAATAGGCATGCAAATCAAAGTTTCCTCCTTTGGGATACCAAAGACCTAAACTGGAGGACCCTTTGAGATATCGAAAGATAAGTTTAATAGCCTTTTCATTTCATCCATTTCCAGCTCAGACTTTCCAGCTTTAGCAACTTTAGCTTCATCAGTCCTTGATCCACCAGTAGCTTTCCCAGCCTCTTCCTCAGCAACAAACCCAGGCGCCTGCCCAACCACTTCATCCTTAACCAAAGCTTGACAATAAGACCTTCATGAACCTTGTCCTCTTGAACCATATTTTTCTGAACCACAACAACACCTTCCAAACTCTCTTGAACTTGAACAACACCATTAGCAACACCATCAACAATACCCTGAACCAAACCATTACAAGCTTCACCCCAGAACTCCTTGAATGGATCAAAGCTCTTAATAAAGTCATCCTTAGATTCAACCACTTCAACAATCAAAGCATGGTTGATTTCTTCCTCTGATTCTTTGATCTCAGCACTCCAATCAAAGTTGGTTAGAAGTGT
Organism: Flaveria floridana; assembly: GCA_018326465.1. Lineage (NCBI taxonomy): Eukaryota > Viridiplantae > Streptophyta > Magnoliopsida > Asterales > Asteraceae > Flaveria > Flaveria floridana. Next base: position 3,600 of record BJCO01364302.1, read on the forward strand.
TGTTTCCTTCTTGGGCTTTGTCTCTTCTTTGTCCATAAGTGGAATGACTTTAGAGCTTCTAGAGTTGACTGGTTCTATGACAATCGGGGATGGACATTCTCTCTTGAAGTGACCCAGCTGCTTGCAGTTGAAACATCTAAGCTTTGACTTATCATACCTAAGTCTGTTGTTTTGACCCTGACTTCCAAAGTTTCTCATACCGGTCCTCTCCATGAACCTTCTTGCCTGAAGGGTGAGCATGGCCATCTGCCACTGAATGTCTGTCTCCTCCAAATCATCTGGATCCACTTGGTACATATCCTCAACCGTCATCCCTTTTCCTCTAAGTTCTCCAGCAACCAATGCCTCATAACTGTGAACAAACAACCCAAACAGTGCCATTGTGTTAGATGGAATCTGAGTAGTGCTTAAAGCATTTGAGCTTGAACCAACACTTGGAGTACCACCACCAGATTTAACAGAACCGCCATAACTTGTTGATCCCCCAAAAGCTGCCTAATAAAACTGTGAGTTTACAGGGGATGATATCAATGCAACATTCTGAGGAAGAACATTAACCGCCACCATTGACTGGTTGTATTCTCTTCTTTTCACATCAAGGTCAAAGGATTTCAGCTTCTTTATCACATCCATAAGCTTGTAACCCGCAAAGTTTCTCTCTTGCTTCAGCAATTTGATTTGTAGACTCCACTATGGAGGAAGTGAGTCTAGAAACTTTATAACCTGCTCATGGTTTCCCAGCTGCTCATCATACTTCTTAAGGTTGCTTGAAACTGACAAAAAACGGTTTGTTATATCAGTAAGGTTCTCATGCTTGTATCCCACGATTGAATTGAACTCCTTCTCAGCTTGAGCTTTCTTGTCCTTCTTTAGATCCTCATTACTATCATAAAACTCACATAACGCATCATACAAGTCCTTAGCAGTTGTGCTTTCAGCAAATTGGTTATAAATGTCATGATACAAACAAAGAATCAAATCTCCAAGAGCCTTCTTGTCCCAGTCTAGTAACTTGATATCAGTCTTAGTGAAAGTACTTAGGTCATTGTTTGGTGTAGACACATTTCCAACAAATGTTACTAGTCTATGAGGTCCATTCACAATTGGATCCTACTGGCTATGATAGTGGAAAAGAAAAAAGCCTTTAAACATCATTTCCAGTCCTTAAAATTATCACCATTGGTAAGCCTTGGTGGCCTATTAGGTGCAACACTTTCCAAATCGGTTATGGTAATGTTCGTTGTTGTCATCATGATTACAGATCTTAGATTCGCTGAAATGAACAGATTCGCTGGTAGATTCGCTTGGGAGAAACTACACAGGTTCGCTTGACAGTCAGGCAACAGTATTGCTAGGAAAATGCTATAAAAACTTCTAGTTTCACGTACAGTTTTGTCAAAACTAGTATAACTTTCGTTCTAAGACAAATTCGCTAGCACTTTCGCTTGAAGGCTTGACTAAGTAAGGTGAACTTTCATTCAAACTTTGTAGATTCGTTGGAATCCACTGAAAATTCAGTAAATCACTGAAGATGGTAGTTTCGCTAGAAACAAAAATAGTTTCGCTGGATGCAAAACTAGTTTCGCTGGATGCAAAACTAGTTTCGCTGGATGCAAAACTAGTTTTGCTGGAAGAGTAAAACAGCCTGTTCGAACTGAAAATCAATCTGAAATCTCCCAAATCACTATGAATTGGTGATTAGATGATTGGGATAGCTTCCTATACTCAAACAAAGTATTTTTTGAAAAGGTTTTCAAGCTAAAACAACACTCTAATGATTAGAAATTAATGAAACAAAGATTTCTATCAAAAACCCCTTTAAAACCCAATAAATGACCACACCAAGAGCACTATGGCTCTGATACCATATTGTTGGTCCATTGATGATCGACAACAGTGCAAATAATGATAAATGATACTCAAATCCCACTGAAATACAATCCAAACACTTATCTATGAAAGAGTTTCAATGTAAATCCATTTGAAATCAAACAAAAATCAAACAACAATCAAACAACAAGGCTCAAAGATAAGAAACAGATAATTACAGCCAATAAACACAATAAGAACAGTAATGCAAAAGTGTATTCTCAAATTAGGGTTGTGCAAAACTTCCACAACCGATTACAAAGTTACATATATATAGAAAAGCTAGTTTCGCTGGGTAGCGAAACTGTCCTGACCAATATCATAGATTCACCCGGCTGCGAAACACAGTTTTGCCGGGTGACCTAAGTCAGCTGACTACCAGCGAAAACTACCAGCGAAACTATAGTTTCGCTGGTAGTTTTGCTGGGTTAGTGAAACTTCTACAAAAACTAAAACTAAATACTATTTACATACAATAGGCAAACTAACATTAAACCTATTACAAATAAACCAAAATAAACAAACTAACTAAGGTGAGTCCAACCTATGCTTGATCTTCAGCTCTAACTCTCTCCTCATTATGAGACTGATTGTATTGACTATCCTTCAACTGGTCCTGCAGTTGGTATCAGAGTATTCCAGGCTCTTGATTGTAAGATCTCACTATCTTAAATATCCTCAATTCTCACAAATCACTTAACAACTCAAATGGCAGCATCCAAGGCTGATATGGAAACTGATACCATGGTAAACTCCCTACTGATCACTCCTGATGATTTTGGTACTTGGTGCCTAAGAATGGAAGGCTTCATCAAGTCACAAGATAGCAGTATGTGGGACTCTGTTACTGAAGGACCTTACATTCCATGCACCTCTTCAGCTGCTGTTGGAGGTGGCATGATTCCAAAAGAGGTGGCTGACTATTCTGAAGAGGATAGAAAAAGAATAGACATAGATCAGAAAGCCATAACTGCCCTCCAAACTGCTCTTCCAAATGCCATCTATAGAGGCTTCAACAAGTGCAAGAATGCCAAGCAGCTCTGGGATGCATTGAAGTTGATGTATGAAGGTTCTTGTAAGGCCCCCGTTCCCGGGCACCTCACAGTTGGTCATTCATTACACATAAAACATACATTTATTTAAAACATTGCAGCGGAAATTACTTAAAACTATTTTATATATTAATGACAACTTTTGCAAAGTAATACAATTTAGTAACTATTACAAAATATCTTAATTTGCATTACATCACAAAAATGTCATTGTTATACAAATGGATGCCATCCCAAAAATGTCAAGTAGCTGCCCCGTGCCATCCTCATCAACCTTTACCTGCCAACTGGAAAATACATAAAAGTCAGCGTTGCTAAGTGAGTTCTAGTTTTTTGAAAATATAATATACTTTACTTTCGTTAAAACTCTTCTTTGCTTTCAAACGCGATCATGCATCATACGTACAAATAGATAATATCGTTATTATCTTCCATTATCATATTCATACTTTCTTTCCATTCTTTTCATTAGCATTCGCTTACTTATACTTACTTCATGCTTTTCTTTAACATTCTTTTTCGTATACATTCTTTCGTTTCGTACTTTACATTATCTCTTACTTTCGTTCTTATACTTTGATAACATACTTTACATCATTCTTTTACTTTCTTACTTTCTTACTTTCTTTCATCTTTCGTACGTTACGTCATTCTTTTACTTTCATACGAATCGATGAACAATACCCCGAACATTATACACGAAGCTGATGCTGGGCCTGTTGTAAATAACTCATGAACATTGTGCACGAAGCTGATGTGGTCACCTAGGGCAAGTCATCTCTCCCATTCATTCACACCAATTGGCAATACCCCAAACATTGTGGACGAAGCTGATGCTGGGCCTGTGGTAATTAAATCACGAACATTGTGCACGAAGCTGACCTAATCACCTAGGCCATACCAAAAGGTCTTGTCAATCTCAATGATTGACCCTGTGAGCATCCTTTGGGGTAGCTAACCCGCATCACAGTTGAGCTAACGACAACACGGTCGTGCACCTCCTTTCTATTTGCTTGCAAGCCATTCTTTCATTCATTATGTTTTACTTCTCATCTTTGTTATCTTTCACCTCGTTACGTTATTCTTTACGTTCTTTCATTCATTTGTCATACTACGTAAAGTAATAACATAATATTTAACATATTTATAATATAATATAAATACGTTTTAATACCATTAAAAGATAACATATTATACATACCATACATCAATCATACATACAATAACCCTAAACCATCCCATAATCATGCTTAAAATGGATATTCATAGCCCATGGGTCAAATCAGGTCAAACCCTACAAATTCTGGTTTTCCTAAAAAAATTCAGAAATAATTCTAAGTGTTTGGGCGCATGGGAACTATTTGGGTGTTTCTGCCCTGTTTAGGCGTTTTGTCAATATGTGGGCGTCTGAGCCTACACTTAAATTATTAACACTTAGGCGCATGGGCACTATTCACGCGCATGAGCCTAACACTGAGTCATTCTGGGCAAAATTCCAGGCGTTTGTCTATTATTTAGGCGCATGGGGTTTTGGGCGGTTGGGCACACTTAGACAATTTTGACACTTGGGCGCATGGACCACTGTTTAGGCGCATGGGCAACCAACCTTCACCTAATCGACATAAATCAGTCCCCAAACCAACATGTATCATGATCTAGGCTTAGTACTAACATTCTAAGCATCTTAATATGAACATAACCACGTATCAATCCCAAACTTACACCCACCTACACACATTCATACATACATATACGAGTATAAAAACCCATTTTTATAAAAACATATATACATGTATTTCTAGCCCTAAAATTTGTTAAAACATGTTAAAAAGGGGGTTCTAGAACTCACCTTAGCTGCTCTCAAGTTTAAACTCTTCAACTTGAGCTTCTCAGATGATTCTAACACCTAAAACCCACCAAAAACACAACCCGAACACATATAAACACACATAAGCATATATCAGAGGCATAGGCCGACCAAGAACAACTCAAAACAAAGAATTCTTACCTTGAATTCGAATTCTTCTTCTTCTTCTCTCTAGAAAACCCGAACTCTCTGCTTTTTCTCTCTCTAAAACCGAATGAAATGAAATGTGCAGGAGATTATAGGTGGCCATATCTCCTTTATGCACCAACTTTTATTCTTTTTGTAGTTTTGACACATTTAACCCCTCAACTTGGGTTAAATTGCATTTTCTCCTTTTTATTCGCGTTTACTCCTTCTATTTTTACAACTTCTTAAAATATTCGGGTGTTATAGTTCTTCTGATGCAAAAGAAATCAGGAAGGATCTTCTGATGCAGAAGTTTGAGAATTTCACCTTCAAAGCAGGTGAAACCATGACTCAATAATACTTCAGGTATGTTAAGATTGTGGATCTCTGATGGATGTTAGAGTAAAACTGGAAAATAGGGACATCATGAGAAAGTTCATGTCCTCTCTTCCTAGCAAATGGACATACTATGGTGTGGTCATTAAGAGGATTGAAAATCTCAAGACCCTTACTCTCACTGAGTTGTATGGCATACTTAGTGGTTACCAGATGGAAATGAACATGCAAAATCATCTGGCAACTCTATCAATCAGCAGAGTTCTGCCCTTCATGCGGTTGAAAGGGATTATAGAGAACCACAACACCATTTCATCTCTTACCCTGACAACTCACTCAAAGGCCCTTTTATCACCTTCCCTGAGACACCAAAGGAGCGCTACATCCATAGAAGCCCATTCCAAAAGACAAGCTTATCACATGCCTTTATGTCATATGATGAAAGCACATACAACTTTCCCTTCACCCTTGAAGACTTGGAATGCATCCATCCAGATGACATGGAGTACATGGAGATAGTTTAACAAATGGCTCTTCTCACTCACAGAGCCAAGAAGTTCTACAAGAGGACAGGGACAAAGTTTCCTAGCAATGTATCCAGTGGAAAGTTTTGGCTGAATAAAAGCAAAGTGAAGTGTTACAACTATAACCAGATGTGACACTTTTCTAGGGAGTGCAAGGTACCTAGGACAAATGATGTCCAAGCATAACCCAAGCCAAACTACACTGAGGGAGCTTTACACATTGAGAAGCTCAAGCAACAAGCTGCAGTTGCTGTTGAAGAAGGAGGCTTTGATTAGAGCTTCCAGGTAGAAGATGTGTCTCTAAACCAAGTACTGATGGCAGATTTGGATGAAGCCAAGGTATTGGAACATCTTTGTACCCCAAAATGCATTGCTAAAGTTAATAGATACAGGTCCCATAACTTAGAAATGAGATTTGATCTTGAGTCCTTGAACATATTAAAATATGATTTCAAAAGAGCTAAAAATGAGTATAAGTTAAAAATCGAAGACTTAAAGAAAACCATTTCAACTCTTAAACATGAGCATACCAACTACCAGACTCAGATCAAAGATCTCATTACTAAGTTAAGTGAGTGCTAGGCTGAGCTAGTGATCAACAAAGCGAAGGCAGAGAAGCATATTCTTGAAGAAGGGGCCTTTAAGAACATCATATCCTCATCCCTACACTCCAAAGTGTGTTATCAGAACAAACAGGGACTAGGATCTATTGTGATAGCTCCTCCATACACTCTATTGTCTGTAAGATCTCCAAGGTATGGAACTAGTCAGGATGAGCTGCCATCCATAGATCCCAGCAATAAAGAGGATGAAGAGGAGGTAGTGAAGGATGGATCTGGGAAGAGTGAGGAAGATCATCCTAATAAGGGTCACTACACTCCTGAGAAGAGGAAGAAGTCAGGGATGACTAAGTCTAAAAGGAAGAACTTTATCCGAGCAGTAAAGAGAAGATCAAAGAGAGCTTAGGAGATTAAGGTCACTTTTAACTCCAAGTAGAAACAAGTCTGTTAGGACCGTGTACGGACGAAGTATTAACTGATTCAACGTGAAACCAAATCAAATAGTGCGGAATCCTATTTGATTGGCGATCCAATCAGGGAGAACGTTAATCTGATCAAAACTAACGATGAGAATACGTTAAGAATTGATTAGAATTGATCAGAAATGTTCCATGAAGTTGGAAGGGACTCACTGACGAACAGGAATGGCTAGGGTTAATAATTCTCGAAGTGTTACATTTTTCCACAAATTAAGTGGTATTTATAGGTTACAGCTTTCATTCGTACGACTGAGCCATGTGTACAGCTCACTCGTGCGACTGAGTTGTACGATTGATTTATTCGTACGACTGAGTCAGTCTTATGACTCAATCGTGTGATTGACTCAATCACCTGGTTCAGTCGTGCGATTGGCCCATTCGCATGGTCCAGTCGTGCGACTGAATCATAAGACTTAGTTAAACATATTCCTTAACCTTTAATGA
>BJCO01364305.1:0-11889 GCA_018326465.1 Flaveria floridana
TAACCGAGCTAGGTAACGAAACTGGTGAAACTATGAAATTTGGTTATATAAAAATTACAGTAGACTTATCATATTATCAAAAACTAGAAATTAAATTCCATAATTTTTAGAATTTGTTTTATTAACCGAGCTAGGTAACGAAACTGGTGAAACTATGAAATTTGGTTATATAAAAATTACAGTAGACTTATCATATTATCAAAAACTAGAAATTAAATTCCATAATTTTTAGAATTTGTTTTATTTGTAAACAAAAATACAAAAGATATTCACTTTAAAATAATGAATATTATTAAAAACGGGTTTAAGAGCAATATTAGCAGAAAATCCAGAACTAAGAATGATTATAAGTAAATTAAATCCATGTATGACAAAATTTTGACCAAAGCCAACCCAAAACCGAAAACCCGTTAAAAAGCCAAACCGTTAACGTTTAAGCTCCAAAACTGACAAAAAAAAACTTAGGATCCAAAATGTCCAGTAACTACTAGTTTATTAAAGGCTATGAAAAGTTAAAAACTAAGTATTTGTAACATTAGAGTATTCTAGAAGATTTTACAAATTTTAGCATATACATAAAATAATTACTGGTTTAATAATTACAAAAATTCATAAAACGCATAAATAATCCTTAATCTCAAGAAGTTGATGATTTTCCACTATGATATGATTTACAACTTAAATCAAATAAATTATTAATAAAGACAACGGATTTAATCTTACATCACAAACATACCCGAATCGTGATACAGTACATGTTTAAAAACATGATATGTAACTCATAAATCCTATAGCCATACCATTAACACTCCAGAGACCAGTTATTATTTAAGCAAGTTATAATTAAGGCAAAATCACTATTTGGACTATTTAACGACCTAAAAATAAGAAAGTCTTTAAATATATCTCCATAAAACACTTAAACCAAAAACAAGCTCTTGAAACCATTAAGAAAGGTCAAATAACATAAAAACAAACTTATTACAGTAGTCAAATCCAATTAAAGGCCAAAAATATCAATCTAGCAAAGTTGAGGGACCAATCTTGCCAACTATTGGAACCTTGCTGTTTTTGAACCATATCACACCTAAAAGAAGAAGAATAATAAGAATTTATAAGATAATGACCTGACGTTAAGTAAACCAAAGATACTAACCCAAAATTCAAATACAAAAAAAAGAATACACATGTGTAATATAACACACCAAGCTAAGTAAGACAAATATAAACATGAGGGTTGGGCTTTATTGATCACTTAATAATGTACTTATTTGCTTGAAATAAATATAGGAACCCTCTTGGTTAGTAGCATCCAAACCTTTCAAACAACTACGTGATCAACTCACATTAACTCCATTAGAAGCCGAACGGAGCACAATCATTAACTCAATTAGGATCCGCGTGATTTGTGGATAGTACTATTTGGGGAATCCCCCGCAGACAATGGGCCCTTTATGCAGGAAAACCCCGCATTGAGATTAAATAGTTATTGTGTCACAAATTAGTGCCCATAAACCATGCTCAACAAGACACATTTAAACCCAACCATCTAGTAGTAATGGGTTAGGGGATATGTTAGCACTCGAGCAGGAAAGTTCTGGTCAGGGTTGATTGTGATACATTCTATAGTGCACTATGGATATTATAGTATGATTATTATCATTATCAAATTTATTGAATATTATATCTGTCATGAAAGGTAACATGTCTTAAACTCATGAGCTCACTAACATTATGTTAATGTATTTTGAGTGTGTATTTCAGGTGAAGTTTAAATGACAGGACCATTGGAGACTTAGCCACTGCCCTATCTACCTTATTATCTATAAACAATTAACTTAATGTGTTTTATTTGGATATTTAGACAATCTAACATATGGATATTTTCAATGATGTAATGTCACTTAGAAATTTGACTTGGATGATGTAATAATTAAGTTCGGATGTATTAATTCAACTGGATTGTAATGATATCATCCAGCCATGGCTAGACTCGGTCAACGGGGTGTGACAATCATGGCCTTCTGATCTATATCAATTTTTTCCAATCTTCTTCAGAATAATCAACCATTTTCACTGCTATCATTCCACCTCCAGCAGTGGCTGAAGTGGTGCTTGGGATGTGACGTCCTTCAATGACAAATCTCCATATCTTGCTGTCTTGAGACTTGATGAACCCTTTCATAGGTTGGCACCAAGTATCAAAATCATCAGGAGTGATCAGTGGAGACTTAATCATGGTACCGGTTTCCATATTATCCTTTGAGATAGCTGCCATTTGAGTTGATAAGTGTTTTGTGAAACCGAAGAGATCTAAGATTATGAGATCTTACAATCAAGAGCCTGAAATACTCTGATACCAAATTGTAGGACTGGTGAAGGGGGTCAACGTAATAGTTTTATAAAAAGAAGAGACTTAGAACACTTAGTAGATGAAATAGGGAACCAATTAGGATGAAACAATAAACACAAGTAAGAAAACTTTTAATTATCAATTTTGATAATAAAAACTAAGATTCCTATGTATCAATCATCAATGATTGAGCTGGAGTTGGTTTGTATTTTGATACAATCCAAGAGAATTATTCACCTTATAATCGATATTACTTTGGTGAATGATCGATACTAGAATAAAATATGAGATGGGTTTGGTTTGGATGATGGATTGTATGAGGGGTATGAACACACACTAATCGCACTATCAAGCACACACATACTTTCAAAGTAACATAATTTTGAAAAGTTTTAGATGAAGATCACGTATGGTGTTTAAATAGGCTGGTAATTTTGAATTAAAACATTACAAGTGTTAAACACATATACGCATGTAAAAATGCTCATTTTTACAAGGGGTATTGTATCACGCATTTGTTTTTGTTCACCGCGTTAACAAATGCGAATGAAAAAATAACTTAAGTGCATGTGCACTATCCCCGCATCAGTTAATATGACTGTGCACTTTGGAAACTTTCTATTATTTGCATTAACAAATACGGTAAATAGTGAACATTTATTTTTTTAATTCACCGTACTCCGCATTAACCATTGCCCGCATTAGTTAAATTGCGGATGTACACTTGCACTTCTCAAGTATTATGCTTCACATTATCTAATGACATGTATTTACACTTGTAGTTTGAAAAATCAATGATTTGTAACACTTTTACCAATACTGACACTATTCATTGCATTTGTGAATGCGGGTGAATAACACTTATCTGTATAAGTGTTTAGTCATACACATTAGTGCAAAACATTGTTTTAACCCTCTCCTCTTTTACCTTTATAGCAAGTTTATGATTATTTTCTCTATAACCTTGCACCTCGTTGGTGTATTTCTGGGTACAAAGATTGGCCTTTACCTCTGCTTGCATAGGAGTAGGAGTTTCATTGATGTGGGCCATCAAAGAATGATTTGAATAGCTTGGCTTGACTGCTTCTCCATAAAGACTCCGATCACAGACACCGTCTTGTCCGATAACCAATGCACTTGAATTGGTGTGAAAAGTAGCTTGAGCTTGTTAAGTAAGTTATGGTTGATTGTACAATTATGGCTGATGTTGCTGATGGTTGCTTTGCCCAAATGAATGACCTTGTAAGTTTTTTTAGAATTGGCTATTGTTACTTCTTGGAGCATCGTATTCCCTTGAAAGAGGCCATTGACACCATAGTTTTCATGTTACACTACACAAGGCAGAACCTCGAGGTGTCACACATATTGTACATAAGTCATAGTGTAAAGAAATACTAAGGCAACATAACTTTATTGAATTTCATAATTTTACCAACATTTTTTCAAAAGAAACAAACAACCAAAATATAACCAAGGAAATATTATTTCTTTTTCTAGGTCCTTAAGTATTCATAAGTGAATTTCCAAGTTCCTAGCTATCATTATCTGAAACATGTAAAGTAAAACGGTCAATAAAATTGTTGGTGAGATTAATAGATTTATAAACATATAAAAGTATGTTGACATAAAAGGTTACAAGTTCATCACATGTGCAATAATATTAACACGAGATCTATGCAATCAAACCTAATTCTTCATTGTTATATTGCATCCACAATCCTGAAAGATTGTATTGTTGTTATCATTATGTCTATAATCCCCAAGATTGTTCTATGTTACATGTTATATCAGTTTCCCACATATGGCCCATATTAGTACTTCCTTATGCTTGAAACCAAGTTAATGATTGCAAAAATAAATTTTTATGTGATATGACCAACATGTACATGTTCCATCTCTAAAAGTATAAAAGTTGAAAAGGGGTTATGAATCTCACATTGTGAATTTGATGAGTTTCTTGAATTCTTGGTGTGTGTTCGACGGCTAGGGATGAAAACATAAGATGATAGAAAATAGTATTTTTGGGTTATAAGGAGATATATTGTTTTTAGTTCCTCAATTTGATCAAAGCATAAGAGAATAGATTGAATATCTTGTTATTAGTTTTTAAAAAATAACTCAGATTTGACAGCAATCTATGTTGAATTTGGAAATGTCTTAAAAATAGTAAACATTTATGAACAATTATGAAAATTTCTTGCAAACTAAATGAATATGTTGTAAACAATTTTTATTTATGAAAGGTTTCAATTTGAGACCTGAAAATAGTTCAAAATCGTAAGTCTTTAAAGGTTGACCTGCAATCAGAATTTTCAGCAATCTGTGATGAATTTTATATGTAATTTAAAAATAGTAAAGGACATTCAAAAAGTATGAAATTTTACAGAATGATAGAGTAAGTGTTCAACAGAAATTTCATTTAAAAAGTTTTTTATTTGGATCCCAGAAATGCATCTAAACAGTCACCCAAATTAAAATGTCGAGAATTGCACATCAGATTTGTTTAGGTTGTTTGAGAGATCAAAAGAAATGATTTTAAAGCGCTTACTACACTGTTGGAAAAGTTAATTAAAGGAACTACGTTATGAAACTAGAGTTTACATTATTTGGTTTTGTTGTAAAAGAGTTATGGTTTGATAAAGTTCATCTTAGTTTGTTGTTCAAAACAAAAACATTGACATAAGTAATGTTTTGGGTGTTTTGGTGTGTTTTATATATAATGAAAATATAAGCCATGTATCGTATATAGATTACTACATATTCATCATGTAGATCAAGATTTACTATGGTTTATTGAAAATTTTAGTGCTTTCAAAATAAGATGAAATGTAAGAACATTAATGGTAACCATAGTCTCACTTGTGTTCTTTGTCTCGTCCACCAATACACCAAGGTGTATGGATTTCACGCAGTCACAAGCATGAGTGGATTATAATGATCAAATAATCATATGAAAAAGGCAAAAAACAAAATAAGCTAAACATTGTTGGATCGGTTAGTTTAGATTAACAAGAACTTATTCTTTGATCAGTAGCTAATGAATACATAATCGAAGTTAACTACTTACTATCACAACACACATACTTTGAGAAAATGTAAATGCATAAGTTGTTCTTTCAAAGTATCCATTTGATTAATCGTTTGAGTACAAATGATACGATCGGTAAGAAAACCAAGTGACTTCAAAAGCTTGCCTCTACTATACAAGGGTGAGGACTTTATACTATGAAATCTAAACAATAAGAATAAACTATTTTATGTTTTGAATGTACAACAAGACAGAAAATTGTCACATCAGAGTATGGCAGCTTCAAAACTTTGTTGTCTCCAAAAGGCAGAACATAACAAACGTCAGTACTGACAGTGTTGTCTTGTATAATAGTTGATCAGCAGCTTATGAAGTTCACATCTGATCAGCAACAATTGATTGGCAACTCTTCGGTAGAATAATGATCAGCAGTTGCTCAACATATGCTGACCGGTAGACATTCGACATTGTTAATCGTGAGAAAGTTAAGCACTTGGAAAAATTCAGCAGATAGAGGCCAATGATGAAGTTCAAAGTTTTTGGTAGTTTCATCCTCTCTATTGGTCAACAAATTCCGCCTAGGATGATGCTATCAAAACTTTTGTCTTCATCCTTCAAGCACACCTTGAGTGGTTATCATGTATCCTCTTCTATCTCCTGAGTGGTTATCAACAGCTTCAGACTCTAGTTTCTTCTTTCTTTGTTCTAAAGCACACCTTGATTTAACTAGATGAGAATTGTAGATCCTCATCAGTACCTTTTATGCTTGCCTTGCCTTGGAATCTTTGCTTAAATTCCTTAGTCTTACCCTGGTCAAATCAGCTATCTTAAACTTGTTGAAGCATACCAGTTGGTTCCTTGAGTAAGCCATTCTACCAGTTGTTAATCTAGTTACAAAGAAAGAATTTTTTTTTCAGATCATATTCCCATACTATTATGGGATCATATGCTGATAGTGAATTTTAGGAATCTTTTCACCGGCATCAGTCTTGACTAAGATTAGTACTTTATGAAGCAACATCTTGGATTTGTCATTCTTACATCCAAAGATGTTGAAGTACTCAACAATTTACTTTAGAATGTCAAGGGGCTGATCAAGTACTTCATTTTCATGGTCATAGTACATGATCTCTCCATCTGCCCTCTTGACAGCATATTTCTTCATCTAAGCAAGATACCCGGTAGCCAACACCTTTGTTCCTTTGAGTATCTTTTCCTCTACTTTTGGATCAACAATCCTTCCTTTTACAACTTTCTTTGGTGCTTTCTTCTTCTTTGTAAGGATTGAGGAGATGGATTGACTGTCTTCAGAGGTTGTTGAGTTAGGGGATGTTGGTGGCCAGTCGGCAAACGGGAAGATCTTTGAGTCACAGTATTTGACATAACATTTTGTCTTTCCTGTTTCTCTCTAGCTTCTTCAAACTTTGGGTACTCTTCGGCTGCAATCTTCTGTTTGATTCCTTTGATATTCAGATCAAGAGTTGATATGCTCATTTGTCCTACTTGTTTACAAGAGAAACCATAATTCTTGAGGAACATCTTCATTTATTGCTTGTCCCTTAACTCTATTTGACTCTTCTCCCCTTGTTTCTTTTTTGATGTAGCTCTTTTTCTTCTAGCCAACTTAGTTGTTTTCTCCAATTCAGCATGTTGGACCATTTGAAGATGGATCGAATATTGTAATTGTATTGTTGTCGTTAGTTAGATTTGCGGAATCTCACAGACCCATTGATGATTTCAAATGAAGATCTATACAAGATTTAATGTATAATGATAAACGAATGATTAACAATTCAAGAAGCCATATTCATAAAAATTTCATTCATTTATATGGATGATGGATGCTAGGAGATTACAAAGGGTGTTTGTAAGAAAATTCTCTCTCACACATACTCAACCTCATTGTTTCTCTCTCTAGCCTAAATTCTCTCTCTTTTATGCTTATTCCCTTTTTGTTCTATTCGTATAAAAATGAGTACACATAGTCAATTTAGACTATTTACATAAATGAACAAAAATTACATTTAAGACTTAAAGGTTAAACAAATATTCTTCTAAGTCTAATAAATTCTCTATTATTGATGCGCGATTGTCACGTGCTGACGTCATTCTTGGCGACCGCTGATGTTGACTGTTGACTTTGATCACGGTTGACCAAGTTTGAATTTGGTCTATTATCTTCGTTTTGATCATATTTTCAGCATAGCTTCACCATGTCAGTTTTGGTAATCATCATGAGATTTGGCACTTAGGTTTTGGTAAGTATCATCTTCAAATAGTCCAAAAATACTCCCCCTAAGATGATCCTGCAAAAACCGCATGATTATCAAAACCTTGGATGTTGATTAATGTGCAGTCCTCTTCCCATTTTTGGTAGCATCTTCTTAAAATCTTCTAAAAAAGGCATTAAGAAAAAGACTTTTTTTGGCATAGACAGACTTTATTTCCGCACTTAATGGATGTTTCATCTGCTTGATTTTCTAGTCTCATTTAAAAGACTTGAATATACACCCATTTGCATACACTGTGGATTGCACGGGTTGCAATATCAGCAGCTTTATCCCAATTTCAAAAGTGAAGGAGAAGCATCAGACATTCTTCAGACTTGACATATACTCTCCCTCAACAAAAGCTTTGGAGGGTGATGAACTTTTGTGCATGAGACACCAAGAGGAGGATTCTTAGTTCTCATAACTGGTAGGAGATCTTTAAAGGAAGTAGGAGTGTTCACTTGACATCTTGAACTGAATGAGAAACTCAAGCATGTTGTGCAATTCATCACCTTCAAAAGTCTAAATCCTCTCGGTAGAGGTATTGCATGAAAGTTTCACTGCTAAATCAATAACACATGTAAATATGTCAAAACTAAGAAAAAAATAAAAATGACAAATCTTTTTGAAAGTTTTAGATTTTTCAAAATTATGATATTTACAAGCATGAATCCTTCAACTAAAATAAGATTATACTAATCCAAAATCCTCTATATGTAAGAATATTTAAAGTCTGAGTAGACATAGACAAAAAACAAAGTTGATTGTAACCTGTTGTTCATTGTCAGCTTTAGCAATAAGGACTTCATTGTTTTTCTCCTTTAATTTTCTCTTTGTTTGATTAAGCTATTGTTCCACAACCTTCACAATCAGCTTTTGTGCATTATGATCTGACTTAAGCTTTTCAATCTCCTTGTCTTTCTCTTTGAGCTTGTCTTTTAACTTCTTATCTCTTTGATTGGATCTATCAATGAGTTTGTTATACTCAGTAAAAAGAAAAGACTTTGGAGTGTTCAATGTCTTCTTCTGTGAGCATCTCACTGCTTGGTTCAACATGCTCAGTAGCAGTAGTTGCTTGTTCAGATTTAGGTTCATGAGATGAAGTTCCAACATCTTCATGCTCATCTGTTTGTTGAGCAAGTACTGTATCTATATTTCTCAAAAGAGATGAAAGTCTTTGCTGATCAGAGAAGCTTGGGCTGTGTGATAGAGAGGGAAAATGTATTTTTTGAGGACTGAATAATTGAGGGCTGAATGGTTGTGGGCTGAATGGTTATGGGCTTAGAGGTTGTTATGGTGATATTGGTTGATTTAGCTGTATGTTTTGGGCTTGGATGAATGGTGATTGTTCTATGATAGGTTCAGGCATGATGGGTTGTTGTTGAATGATTTGTTCAGGCTGTATGATTGGTGTGGTTGAATGATAGGGGCTGGTTGATTGGCTTGTTGGAATAACATGAATGGTTCATCTTGTCCTGGAATTCTAAGAAATTCCTCAGCAACAGGGATGTCATGATCAATCATATGAGGAGGTATAGGCACCTCATCCGCTTGGTAAATGCTAGATCTTATCTTGTTAAAGACATACTCATTGAGGTGAACAGGCTGTAAAATAGCCCCTTCTCTTAGGATGTTGGGCAATAGATCATCTATTATCATCTGCAGAAATCTTGGAAACATAAGAAATCTGTTCCTCACCTCTGTGATGTTATAGATAACGCCATTAAGAATTTGAGTAGCAAAGTTAAATGGTCTTCTTGCTATGATGCTTGCTAATGCACAAGATGCCCTTAGGGATGTTGCATCCCATCTTGTCTTTCTGTTGGTCATAGTTTTCTGATAAGTGTGCATCAAGAACCTGAACTGTGCACACATGTATGACTTTTTGACCTGCATTCTATCAATAGTTCCAGTATAGCCAATCTGCCTGAATACATGTAGCACATAGTGCTCATCAAATTCAACTAGGCCTTGAGCATCTTCATCACCTAATTGTAACACCTTTCTTATAACTTCCTTAGAGTTGATGATTTCCTGATTATGCATAGTACATATAACTACTTGCTGATCATCAATCTCACCAAGGTATGTATTGGTCCAAAATTGGACAATGTGATCTTTATATATGTTTGGTCTAAAGGTCATAGCATGCACAAGTATGGTTTGTCTGATTGCTTGAATTATGTCTCTGTAATTTACTGACCTAGGAGAGTCAGGATCAAGAAATACACAGATGTTGTGATCTCTTACAAACACTAAATCAGCCATACCTGCACAAATGTAGATACATATTAGTGATTGTGTGATAAATGTACACAATTGTTTGTAATGATGATTTGATGATTAAGTGTTCATGTGTATGTTTGAATAATAACCACCTATGTATGTTTAGAACTTGTTTAATGATTGAAAATGAATGATTTGAGTGTTTTAATAATCAAATCAGTTTGACTTTTGTGCGTCAACACTTTTATGTTTTGCTTGATTAATTCTTTATTTGAAATGATCATCAAAATTGATTAATCATATTGAATGATGTTTTGACATGTCTCACAAGTTCATATACACATACATTGTTTATTTTGTGATGTTAATTTTGAAATCAAGTTTGACTTTTAAAAGTCAAACAGTCAATTTATTTTCACTAATGCTTATTCATTAAAAGATTGTTTGTGATGTTATGAACATAATTTCTTGTTAATGAAAGTTTGTTTTGATGTTTTTAAAGATGAATATCAATTAAAAACACATGTTAATCACAGTTTGATCATTTTGAAAGATTAAACAATGATTTTGTCTATTCTTTATCATGAACATCAAGACTGTTCATGATCAGCATGAACATTTAGTCCCAAATCATCAAATTACCAGCCTAAATATTGTCGACTAATGCTTGATTTCACATATTTCATGTTTGATTTGTTTAAATAACATCAAATTGTTCATTATTGATTGTTCATCAACTGTTCAAATGAGTCGAACAATCCCTGAATCTGAATAAAATTTCAGAATGTTTATGTTTGATTAAGTATTGAAATCATATTGTTATACCTTTTCGATCAACTAAACGAGTAGAATTTAGTGTTTGATTTTTGTAAATCGATCAGGGTGATTAGGGTTTATCGAAGGGTTTTGACTATTTTTGAAATTTTGACTGATAAACTTCACACTCTCTTTTTACTGGTGAAATGTAAAAATTTCACAAGTTTGGAATATATATACAGTGTAAATGTACATCCACTGTGTATACAGTGTTCGGTCCGTTGTGTAAAAATTTGAATCATTTTGGTTATCCGCTATGAGTACAGTGTCCGCTGTGGACACAGTGTCCGTTGTACAATTTTGGCTATACGCTGTGGACCCTATTGTATGTGTACTGTTCATAAAGCGGATGAACAATTTTGTTCATGTGCTGTGTATTATACTTGTGTACTGTTCATAAAGAGGATGAACAATTTTGTTCATACGCTGTGCATTTTACTTATGCACTGTTCACACAGCGGATGAACAATTTTGTTCATGCGCTGTGCATTTTACTTATGCACTGTTCACATAGCGGATGAACAATTTTGTTCATGCGCTATGCATTTTACTTCATTTATTGTTCACACAACAGATGAACAATTTTGTTCATGCGCTGTGTATAACACATGCACTGTTCACACAGCGGATGAACACTTTTGTTCATGCGCTATGCATGACTTCATTTATTTTTGAGTGACTGTTTCCATAGCGGATGAACACTTTTGTTCATGCTCTGTAGACACTTGACTGCTTTGTTTGATATGTTCACAACGAATAAACAAATGTTCATACACTGTAAACACTTGTTTGATTTGTTTGATATGTTCACAGCGGATGAACAAATGTTCATACACTGTAAACACTTGTTTGGTACTGTACCTTCAACGGATGAATGTTTTGGTTGTCCGCTATATGTACAGTTGTCAGAATGTTTGATTTGAAGGAATTTTGTAGTGTTATTTTGTTCACTGCGGATGAACCTTTTTCTCATCCGCTGTATGAACAGTTGTGAAAATTTTCAAAAATTTTAAGAAACTTTTGAATGTTGTGATTGTTTGATCTGTTTGAAAAATTATATTTTTAAATTATTTTTGAATATTTTCAAAGTCTTTAAATGTATGTTAAAATATTGAATTTTAACACTTCAATATATGGATGATTTGATATCACTCTAAAACAATATTATGCAATAAAATAAACAAATAAATATATAT
>BJCO01364308.1:0-15698 GCA_018326465.1 Flaveria floridana
TTTGTCCTCAGCTCTTTCATCAGACTTTGTCTTCGGAAGCTCAGACTTTGTCTTCAGCTCTTTCATCAGACTTTGTCTTCGCAAGCTCAGACTTTGTCTTCGGAAGATAGTCTTCAGCTGTTGGCTTCAGCTGTTGTCTTCAGCAGTTGACTTCAGCTTTTCCCTTCAGTAGATATCTTCAGCTGTTGTCTTCAGCAGTTGACTTCAGCTTTTGCCTTCAGTAGATATCTTCAGCTGTTATTCTTCAGACTCTCGGAAGATCTCTTGCTTGGCTTCGGAAGCCCTTCAATGTAGCACCAAAAATGACTATGAAGTGGTTTTGGTTGCACCAGCCTCATCATGATCCAACACATCCTCAGCAACCTTTACCTGCCAACTGAAAATGCATAAAAGTCAGCGTTGCTGAGTGAGTCCTAGTTTTATAATATCAAAATACTTTATATGTTTCATACGTAAAAATACTCTTTTCCATTAAACACTTTCTTTACTTACACATATGTTCATTCATTATCGCACGTGTTCGTTCGTTTCATACTTTATCATTTCATTCGTTATCGCACGTTTCGTACTTTATTCTTATCTTTGTTATTGTTCGTTTCGTACTTTCTCGTTCATATTTTGTTACTTCGCTCATTTCGACTGATTCTAGATCCTGTCAGGCTTTTTCCCCATCGTGGTCCGAAACCACTATTCCAAGCACAAAGCTCAATTACTAATTGGCATGAAGCCTGCGGCCTGAAGCCACCATTCTAGGCACAAAGCCCCGTTACTAACTAGCATAAAGCCGTATCATATCTTGGCACATAGCCCGGGGTCGAATAACAAAGATCCCGTTTCGTACTATGGGTTCAGTCACCTAGACTGACCCCTGTGTGTGAACCCTCATGGGTTAATATCACATGTTATAAACACACCGTTGAGCTAACAACTCTCAAAGAGTTGTGATCCTCCTTTAAATCTACTTGCAAGCCTTTTCTTTCTTTCATTACGTTTCACTTTTCATCTTTGTTATCTTTCACTTCGTTACGTTATACTTTACGTTCGTTTATGCATTCTTCATACTACGTAAAGTAATAACATAATACTTAACGTATATCATATTCTAATAAAAAAACATTTTGAAAACTAATAAAAGATAACATCTCATATACATATGCATATCATACATTAATCATAACATCATGCATATACTATTCTTAAATCCTCACTTATTCATGCTTAGAATAATCCAAAACAGCCCACAAGTCAAACTAGGGTCAAACCCTGAAATGTTGTTTTTCCTCAAAATTCAAAAAAAAATTCTAAGTGTTGGACGCATGTACACTATTTAGGCGCATCAGCCCTGTTTGGGCTTTTCTCAACTATGTAGGCGCATGATGCCTACACTTAACCATTTCAACACTTAGGCGCATGAGCCTCTTGGGCGCATGGGCACTATTCTGGCGCTTCACCTTACACTTAGTCATTTCAGCCCAAAAATCAGGCGCAAGAACTTACACTTAGAAATTATAAGGCATTATTTGGGCGCATGGGTACTATTCAGGCGCATCACCTTACTTAAAACTTTTCTAAGACAAATACTAGGCGCATGGGCCCTGTTTCGGCGCATGTGCACCTACTTACACGTTTCTAAGTTTTTTTTCAGTCCCAAACCTTACTATAACCTGCTCTAAACTTCTTACATCCATTCGAAGCTTCAATCAAGCACATACAACGATAATACATTAGCACATAAGCATAAAACGTACGGGTGTGTATACATAATAATTATAAAACCATTTTTAATGCATTTTCTGCCCCAAAAAGAGTTAAAACTTGTAAAAATTCGGGGTCTAGAAACTCACCTTAGCTACTTCAACCTCGAACTCTCAGATTTGAACTTTTTAAGGAGCTCTAGCACCTAAAACATGTCAAGAACACACATCCGAATACATGCATACACATAGGAACATTTAGAAATCAGTCTCACGGTTGAAAACCCATTAAACCAAACCAAAAACACGAAGAACACTTACCAATTTGCGAATTCAGCTTCTTTCTCTCTCTAAAACTGAAGCTTTACTGCTTTCTCTCTCTACCACATCGAGCAGTGGGTGTAGCAGGTGGTGTGGGCGGCCATACCACCTTTTTAAACAAAATAATAAAAAGATTTTACCCTTTTACACTTTGCACCCCTCCACTTTGGCCTCTCTTTCTTTCTTACAAAATATATTCCTTTAATTTCTCATTTCTTTTCTTTCTTTATTTTGACAAAATTTCCCGGGTGTTACACCAACACACGGGTGTCCTACACCTTCTACCATATAGCATATCATAAGGAGGCATACCAATGCCGGCATGATAACTGTTGTTATATGAGAACTCGGCAACAGTAAATGCTCATCCTAACTTCCACCAAAATCAATGACGCATGCCCGAAGCATATCTTCTAGAGTCTTAATGGTTCTCTGCGACTGACCATCTGTTTGAGTATGGTAAGCCATGCTGATATGTAATCTCGTCCCCATCGCATCATGAAATTTTTTCCAAAACATAGATGTAAACCGAGTGTCACGGTTTGACATGATAGACACCGGTACACCATGACGAGTCACAATCTCTTTGATAAACAGATTAGCTAATCTCTTAGATGAATACGTCTCGCGGATCGGCAAGAAGTGAGCACTCTTCATTGGACAATTAACTATCGCCCATATGACATCATATCCCCTTGCCGTACGTAAGAACTTTGTAATGAAATCCATGATGATGTGCTCCTGCTTCCACTCGAGTATATCCAAAGGTTGGATCTTCCTGTATGACTTATGGTTCTCCGCCTTCACTTACAAACAAGTGAGGTATTTGCTCACATACTCGGCTACATTACGCTTCATTCCCGACCACCAATAATCCTTCTTCATATACTGATACATCTTTGTGGCACCGGGATGAATCAAGTATCGAGTCTTTTGAGCCTCATTCATGATTTTCCCTCTTATCTCCCCATAGCAAGGTATCCACATCCGTGTTCTCACCTAATTCTATGACTAGACCACTCATATGCTCGAAATTAATCTGATCTTCTTTGAACGCTTTGTCCTGAAACTCCTTGACCTGTTTCATCACGTCAACGGTCATAACCAACTGATAAGCCTTCACCCGAATCAGCTTGGGTCTCTCCTTTCAGCTAAGGGCATCGGCTATAACGTTGGCCTTGCCCGGATGGTAATGGATCTCATAATCATAATCCTTGATAAGCTCCAACCATCTCCGCTGCTTCATGTTCAAATCCTTCTGCTCGAAGAAGTACTTCAAGCTCTTGTGCTCGGTGAAGATTGTGCAGTTCATCCCGTACAAGTAGTGCCTCCAAATCTTCAACGCGAAGACCACAGCCGCCAACTCCAAATCATGAGATGGGTAGTTAGCCTCATAGATCTTCAACCATCAAGAGGCGTAGGCTATAATTTTCCCCCATTGCATTAGCACGCAACCCAATCCTGAATAAGAAGCATCTGAATAGACCATCAAGTCTTCGCTTCCTTCGGGTAACATCAAGATAGGAGCTTGAGTCAATCTCGTCTTCAACTCCTCGAAAGCATTCTCTTGCGCTTGCCCCCATACAAACTTCACATCTTTACAGGTCAACTTAGTCAACAGAGAAGCTATCTTGAAGAAGTCTTGGATGAATCTCCTGTAATAACCCGCCAAACCCAAGAAACTATGGATCTCGAATGGTGCCTTTGGAGACTTCCATTGCATCACCACCTCCACCTTCGCCGGGTCTACCCGAATCCCTTGAGGATTCACCACATGACCCAGAAACTGAACTTCGCACAACCAAAACACGCACTTAGAGAACTTGGCATACAATTTCTCTTTTCTAACTATCTCTAACATGTCACGAATATGACCCGCATGCTCCTCCTTATTTTTTGAATAAATCAGGATATCATCAATGAACACAATCACTGATTTATCCAACATCGACCGACACACTCGACTCATCAGGTCCATAAAAGTAGCTAGCGCGTTGGTTGAACCAAAGGACATCACGAGAAACGTGTAGTGTCCATAATGTGTGCAAAAAGCTGTCTTAGGAATGTACTGCTACTTCACCCTTAATTGATGGTAACCAGATCGGAGATCTATCCTCGAGAACCAACTGGCACCTTGGAGCTGATCGAACAAGTCACCAATCCTCGGTAATGGATACTGATTCTTCACCGTCAACTTATTCAGCTCACGATAGTCAATGCACACCCTCATACTACCTTCCTTCTTCTTTACAAATAAGCCCAGAGCACCCCATGGAAAGATACTCGGTTGAATGAACCCCTTGTCTAACAGTTCTTGCAACTGAGTCATCAGTTCCTTCATCTGAAATTGATTTGGAACTAAACAATACAGTGCCTTAGCAACAGGTTAGGCACCAACAATCAGATCGATTTGGAACTCGATTTCACGATCATGTGGCACACCTGATAGATCCTCCGGGAACACGTCCGGAAAGTCACACACCACCGGTATGTCCGACAATCGCGGTACTATCACGTCCACATCCTTCACGTAGGCCAGATAGGCACCATATCCCCACCACATACACTTCTTTACCACCACCATCAAAATCACTTTCGGGACCGTGCGAATGCTATTGCCATAAATTGTCACCAAACTCCCATCGGGCGCAATCAATCGAATCATCTTCCTATGACACATGATATTTTCCTCGTATACGGCTAGCCAATCCATCCCTAGGACTATATCAACTCCACCTAAGAGCATCATGAACAAACTAGGAGAGAACTTATGACCTCCCAACTCTATGTCATATTCCTCTACCATATCAAAAATCTTGGTAGACTTACAAATGGCAGTTTCTACATAGAAGGGCTCATCAATCTTTCTAGTCCTAGCGGGTAACTTATCATAGAAGGAAATAGAAATAAAATCCTACTAGGACCATAGTAAAAAAGCACAGAGGCACTAGTTTGGTTCACTAGGAATGTACCTGACACAATGTCGGGTTCCACTCTAGCCTCCTCCGTGGTCATAGTAAAAGCTCTAGCATTAGCCCTCTACCCCTCGTTCTCTTTCTCAGTCCCTTTTCGTGCCCCATAGTTTTTAGCCCTCAGCTTCTTACAATCCCTGCTCAAGTGGCCCTTTTCATCGCAGTTTTAACACCTCATGATCCCATATTCCCTTGCCATATGACCAGGCCTCCCGCACTTGAAGCAGATATTCAATCCCCACTTACACTCTTCCACATGATTCTTCCCGCACTTACCACACACCATCCCCACTACATCGGTCGCAGCCGTCTTGCGACCCTCTACCTTTGCCTTTTGCCTTTAGGGGTGAATCCACCGCTGCCAAAGTGTTTCCCGTTCTAGTTCCTGTTACCACCACCCTTATTACTTGCCTCCACCACAATCATCTCCTCCCTCTCATTGTATAACCTTCCTCCCAGAACGACCACCAACCAAAACATACCTGGTCAGGTAGCAATCAAATGTCTGTGAATATCCGCCATCAGACCCTGAATGTATCTCTTAACCTTTCATGGCACGGGTGTCACCTGATCCGGTACCAACGTTTCCATCTCGTTGAACTTCTTCATATAGTGTTGGTGTGTCATGGTTCCCGCCTCCAACTAAAGGAACTCTCTCCCAACCTTATCTAACTCCCTGTGGGGACAAAGCTCCTTAATCACCAACTTCTTCTGTGCTGACCATCCCATCCTGCTAATGGCCCTGCTACCCTCAGCCTGGACAATATTGTCGCACCAGCACAAGGCTAAATCCACAAATAAGTAGGTAGCAAACTTCACCTTATGATCCTCTCAGCACTCGCTGATATCAAATACTGCCTCCATCTCCCTCACCCACCGATGAGCAGCAACAGCACTACCATTCCCACCAAACGTCGGGGGCTTGCATCTTTGAAATGCTCCATAGTTACAGCCCCGTGTACTTTCCTGCATAGTATGTTCCTCCTTATCATCACTTGAAACAACCGTCTCGGCCTCCGGTTGCTTCTTTTCTCCTCTCTCATCATTCCTTCTCTCAAATGTCCTCTTCCTTTCCCTGTTTTCCTTTTTCTCATTCTCCCTCACAGCTCTAGTCACTTCGGTTACCACAGATGGTAGAATCGTCTACATGACCTGGTGAACCTCTTCAACAACCACCTCTTTCAATGAGGCTCTCAAGTTAGCACTCTCATCACCGCCTTCATGGTCATGAATCTCGAGCTCTTCAGGTGTCGTTTCGGTAGCTCTAGCCCTATTCCTAGTGACACGCAGTCCAGTGCCACGTCCAGTTTGTACTCCGCCTCGTGAGGCCTTTGATGATCTACCACCGGCTATCGCTAATCGCTATAAGATTTAAATACCAATATGATCATTCAGGGTGATAGCTCAGATTATGTCAAGTATAGTCTCTAATTATAGTGGCCAGTTGTGATTATTCACTAACTTCACTTTTCATCCCCTAAACATTTCCTATCCTGACTACATCAGCGTTCAAATCTACTAAGGGCACATAATTCACATAACATGCACACATAATTCCTTTTTCATTAATGTACATAAAATGTTTGCATTAAACATTCACCTGCACACATGTAGCTACTAGCATTGGCATCCCTTTCCCTTTCTTGTCCCATTCTCAGTTTAAGTTTTAGGTTTTGAAAATAATTTATCTAATTCTCTTAAACTTTAGCTCTGATACCAACTTGTAAGGCCCCGTTCACGGAACGCTTAAAGTTGGACATTTATTGCATAAAACATTGAAAAGATAACATTTGCAGCAAAATTTAAACTTTTCATTTATTACAAAAATCGTGTCAAATATTCATATCATTATGTTTATATCTCAAAATTCTATTAACACGATAACATTCCCAAAAATATGGATACCAGTCTTGAATTCTTCCCTAGTAGTTTATGCATCTGTGCATGCTTCTCCTCCGCATAAAAGAATTACCTGCCAACTATTATGGATACAAAAGTCAGCGATGCTGAGTGAATTGTACTTTTATAAGTAAAATAATTTACTTTCGTATAATCATATCCTTTACTTTCACACGCTATCATACATCATACATACATGTAGATAATAATCATTATTATTTTCATTATCGTTCATTTTTGCATGTTATCGCACATTTCTTACTTTTATCATTATCTTTCACTTTCATCTAGATCCTGTCATATGCTACACCATATCGCTGTGCACAAAGCAACTACCATCTTGGGGTCAAGCGACAAGGATCCCGTTTTCGCACATTATCACACATTATCGCACATCATTATCAACCATAAAGGTTGACACCACTCTGTGCATACTCAAGGGTTAGCTAAACCGCACCCAGTTAAGGTCACAACTACCTCGTGGAGTGGTGAAACTCCATCATTTTGCTTGCAAGACTTTAATTCGTCCATTACGTTCCACTTTTGTCATCGTTATCTTTCACTTTCATTACATAATACTTTACTTACTCATACATATGTGTTAAGTAAAATTACATCGTCAAACTTATATAGTTTTGAAAACTATTACATCGTAGAAAGATAACACATTACACATCACAGCTAGTCATGCGAAAACATTACATATATAAACATCATCTTCTCGCATGAAAACTTAACATTTCGCGTGAGGACAATGCATCACTCAAAACCTACACATTTAAACATCTAGTCGCGTGAAAACTCCATGTCGCGCGAGAACATCCTGTAGGGCGAAAGGTTCTCGCACGAGAACCATAATTTCATGCGATAACCGGCAGATTCGAATTTCATAAAGTACAATCCTAACGGCTCACATGAAAACTTCGTGTTTCCTTCCCAGTTCTCTAACTTTTCGCATCTAAGGCTGTTCTAACATGTTAAACCTCGTAACATTATCATACAAGCATAAAACGAGTATTTTAGTATGCATAATAGCCCCAAAACATAAAACATGCGTAAAAAGGGGTCTAGAAACTCACCTTGTGAACTTTTAGCACAAACTCGACCTTTCAAAAGCTCTAACCAAACGAAAACAAAATAACCATGGGATATATACATCAATAATCGTTCCCTTGTACATGCACGAGTTACTACACGAGTTACATACCTTCAACACTTCATTTCTTCACTTTCTCTCTCTACATCGTCGTTTTCCCTCTATGGCAGCAGTCCTTTTCGCATAAGTGAGTGCTAGGCATGGGTGTTCACAGCTATTTATACCCAGACCAACTTTTTGTAGAACTTCTCACGCAAAGTACCTTTCACACGAGGGCAGCCTTTCGGGCAAAAACTGTCCTTTCACTCAAAAACTTTCCCCTGCCTTCTTTTCTTGAAATTTATGGGCGTTACACTATCATAGGAACCAATTGGGTGTTTAGGAACAAGAAAGATGATAGAGGACTTTTCATCAAGAACAAGGCAAGACTGGTTGTTCAACGGTAAACACAAGAAGAAGGAATTGATTACACTAATTTCTTTGCTTGATTAGCAAGACTTGAATCTTTTAGGATATTCCTAGCATTTGCTGCATCCAAGGACTTCAAGGTCTACCAACTTGATTTCAAGTTTGCATTTTTATATGGGGTGATTGATGAAGAGGTGTATGTCAAACAACCACCTGGCTTTGCAGGCCCAGATCATCCTGATTATGTTTGCAAGATTGATAAAGCTCTTTATGGGCTGCACCAAGCTCCAAGGAAGCAGTATGAGACACTATCTTAGTATCTCTGTCAGCATGGTACAAGAGGGGTACTATAGATGGAACTCTCTTCACCAAAGGAATAGGTTATGACTTGATGTTGGTTTAAGTATATGTAGATGACATCATCTTTGGGTCAACTAATCCAAAGCCCTGCAAAGACTTTGAGAAGCTGATGAAGAATAGATTTGAAATGAGTGCCACGGGGGAACTCAATTTCTTTCTAGGAATTCAAGTGAAACAAGTTGATAATGACATCTTCATAAGTAAGTAAAAGTATGTACAGGACATACTTACAAGATTCAACATGACTGAATGTAAGGTTGCAAAGACACCCATAGCCAGAAACCACTCCCTTGGACCTGATCTTGAGGGGGAGTGTGTAGATGAACATCTTTACAAGGCTATGATTGGGTCTCTCATGTATCGTAACGACTAGCAGGCCTGATATCATGTTTGCTACATGCATATGTGCAAGATATCAAGCTAACCCCAAGATGTCACACCTGGTTGCTGTCAAAAGAATTCTTAGATATCTTAAAGTTGCCCCTAAGTTAGGCCTTTCGTATCCAAAGAATTCTGACCTTTAATCTGTATGCCTATACAGATAGTGACTATAGTGGTTGTAACAGGAATGCAAAGTCCACATTTGAGAGATGTCAATCCCTTGGTGGAAGGATAGTCTCATGGCAATGCAAGAAACAATCCTGTGTATCTGCATCAATTGCTGAAGCTGAATACATTGCTGCTGCAAGCTCCTATGTTCAAGTGCTTTGGATTCAGAATCAGATGCTGGACTATGGATACAACTTCAAAGAGACTCCCATCCATATAGACAACAACAGTGCTATCTGTATCACAGAGAATCTTATGCAGCACTCAAGGACAAAACACATCAATATCAAGTATCATCTAGTTAGAGATAATCATGAAAAAGGATTGATAAAAACTAATCAAGGTTAACACAAATTAACAATATGTTGATCTATTCACAAATGCTTTTGATGAACAAAAATTTAAATATTTATATCAGCTACTGGGATGATTAATCTTGAATAGATTTTCTTAAAACTTAATCTATATTATTTCTAAAAGGAAGTGTATGTCCTAAGTTGTCTAATTTATCACCTACATAAAACCAGTTTATCTTGGGAGAACTCTTTTTCAAATGATATTCCTCAGCATTTTGAAAGATTACCAAGTATATGTTCTTTTGGAAGACATTAACATTGCCTTCGGAAGAATTTTAAGTCTTCCAATCACATAATTACTTAAAAGAAATTTACCTTCGGAAGAAATGCAATATTTTTTCCGAAGCCAAAAATATGCTTCTAAGTACTGATGTGTATTTAAAGAACAAATTTCTTTCGAAAGCAATTATGTCTCGAAAGATTTATTCTCTTTAAGAAAAAAACTTTCAGCTCCTAGTATCTTCTAAAACAAAATACTTTTCGAAAGAGAAAATGCTACATGTAATTTTTCCCCCAAAGCCATTTTTCACTATGCTTAAGAATATCTTCCGAAGTTAAAATTTGGCTTCTGAAGTTTTTCACAAAACTTCCAAAGACAAATTACCTTCGGAAGAGTTTTAACTTACAAGAAAACTACCTTTTCTTTAGGTATTTTCTCAGAGGTGGGACCGACATTCGGACTTCAAAATTTTTTCTTTTGCATTAACTTTGTCTGAAGTCCATTTTATATAAATATACCCAATGGTTCCCCCCTCTTTCACTATCTTCTTCATGTGTAACTTTTCTAAACCTAAATTCCCATTCACCACCTTTGTTCTTACCTTCCTTTACCTCAAAGCTACCACAAATGGCCAACCTTGACCGTGGAAACCAACCAGATTTTTCCATGCAGCTTCATAGACAACACAATCAGGTTGCTCTGTTAAACTCTGAGAAAGATCCAAGCTTAGAGGTTCGTCGCTTTCTTTCTCTGTCTAACTACTTCACCTCCCTCACCATTGATCCTCCACTCTTTGAGGATCAACTTTTGGAATTCTGGAGGACCTGCCAAGAGGTCACCATGGATGGAGAGAAGGCACTATCTGCCATAGTGCAAGGGAGGACAATCTTCATCACTTCAGCTTACATAATCTCTCATCTACAGCTGGAGGATGCAGAACATGATTTGTCTTTCCCCAAATCTGCTGTAAACCACTACTTTGAGCAGATGGGCTATGAATATGACTTCTCAGTTAGAACTTTCAAGAAAGGGAAGGTTTCTCCTCAATGGAAATACCTTTCCATGTTATTATCCATAGCTTGTCTAACAAGTATGGAGGTCGGGACCAAATTTTAGAAGACCTCTCTTTCATAGTCCATGGGATGGTTTATGGGGTAAAGTTTAGGTATTCATAATTCGTGTACAATAATTTACTTGCAAACTTGGAGTCCTTAGAATATTATATGTTCCCTAGATATGTCCAGCACATTCGTAACAGTGAACTGGGCTTATAGTTGAGGGGAACATGTAATGTTCTAAAATTGGAACATATGAAGCCCGGCATGTTCTATGAGAAAGCTAATTGTTGGCTTCTTAGGGGTAGAAACAGCCCTGGTCCTAAAAATGTTAGAGCCATTGCTCAAGGTGACAACCTAGCAGCACCAGCTAGTGTTGAACCTACACATTCCACCTTCAAGACCACCCACGCATCCTCAAATAACCCTCACCTACCAAAAAAGATCCAAACAAACTCCTGCACAGGTTATTTAACCTGTGAAGGCCCCTATATCACCACCCATACAGGAGGAAGTGGACACTAGAGCTCCCACTTCTCTTGAGGAGAAAACCACTCCTATCTCATAAATGATTAGTCCTGAGATTGCTCATGCTCAAGCTAATGAGCTCATCACCCAAGAAACATTAAGCCTTCACTCAGAGTCTCAAAACTCTAGTGAACAACCTTTAGGAGAAAGTTACCATCCCTAGCCTCTAGATCTAAACCAGCTAATACCTTGCCTTGACTTCTATGATGATGAGGATATGACACTCAGTGGATACCATGAATCTCTCTTCTCTTTCCCTGCTCAAAGTGAAATGAGTATTCCTGTGTCCCCCATATCTAGCCCACATCATCCACCCCCATGGAGGTGGATCTTCCTGAACCTGTTTAGAAGATCCATATGGAAGAGGCTCTCACTTCTAAAAGTGATTACATCATTAAGACCTCAACCATGGCAACCTATCCCATTGACACTTCAATTAAAGTTTTCAGTAAGCAGGGGAAATCCAGCAGCCAAGAACAACAAGCAGGTGATGAGGAAGAAGACTTAGGTCCAATTATCTTATCCCCCAGTGATTCTTCTACTGAAGATGAGGGGAATCTCAGACTAAAGGCACAAAAACTAACAAAAACATGCACCTATTTAGTCTCCAAGGTCAGTCAGTCACTTAGAATCTCAAGTGATGACCTTGCAAAGGAAGGTCAATAATCAGCAACTTGAGATCTTAAGGAATAACTAGTTATGAGACCATTCAGGAGGACTTATCCAGGAACACAAGAAGCTGAGGATGTGATAGCCTTCACCTCCAGCTCACCTGTATAAGTGGGTGATGCTTCCAAAAAGGGGGAGGAAGTTGTCATAATCACAGAACCAGAGAGTCCTTCTCAGAGTATGGACATTGAAGATTCACCAATCTCACTTGCAACAATCCACACTCAGCAACCTCCTCAAGTTGAGGAAGGAATACCAAGGGCAATGTCAACCCCACTATATGGAGCGGCAAATAAAATTCAAGGGTGGAGGTATGATGCAGATAGAAGAGCCCTATTACTGCATAGATTTCAAGGACAGCAAGAGGTCTTAAATTTTTAGACCTTTAACTTCTATGACAGTCTTTCTTTAGTCAATATGCCACTAGCCAACCCAAACTCAAAATAGCCAGGATGACATATTAACTAAAAGAATTAGAGACGGATTATTGAAAAATTCAGACAAAGAAGAAGACAACTGCAAATAGGTAATGTCATTGGTCAACTGGATGCTGAGGTGGAACCCAAGATTAGCTTCAAATGGGAAACCTTAACTAAAGGCCCAGTTACAGAACCTGTGAGCATTGTCAAAGAAACAACTACTTCAACATCCTTTACCATCAGTGATGCACCAATTGATGAAGGTGTTTCAAACCCCTCTCTGGCCAGAGCTTGACTGCTAAACCAAGCAATAAAGGCCAAATCTCTCTCCACCCTGAGTCACCAAGGCCTGTGAGTGACAAATGGAAGAGGAAAATGAGCTCTGAGGAGATTGAGGAGGAGTAAAGAGAGAGGAAGAGGAAGCTAAGGGAAGAGAGGTCAACTGGTTCCTCTGGCTTCATGGAAGCTACAATCAGGATAACCCCCATGCCAAGTACTCAAGATGATGAGTTAAGGGCTGCTAGATTGAACTATTTAGGAACCAGGAATTACAACATTGATGAACTCATCTCTCTTCCCTTAAAAGAGTTAAATGAACTAGCAGACTTAGAGTTGATAAAGTAGAAGAAGGGGACAGAGGATACACAATTGCTCCTCAAACTTAAAAAAGAAAGAAGGCAAAAAATGTTGTACAAACATGCTCCTACTCTGTCCCCAGTGCATAAAAGCCCTGAGAGAGAGGCTGTGGCAACTGAACAACCTCAGGTAAATAAGGATTCTGACAAACAAAATATGATTAACTACCTGAGTGCCACAGGCCTTTATCAAGCATCTACACTTCTTCCCCTCTCATATAAATACATTAAATTTGATTATCTTAAGCAGCTGGAACAACAGTTAATAAATGAACAAAAGGCTACTAAGAGAAAGATGAGGGAAGAAGCTGCAAAGTCAAGAGCCATCATCCAAATGAGTCAAAAGATGTCTGCTGATAGACAAAGGATGATGAGCTTCTAGAAGCTGTATGGATTCTCCGAAAAGAGGCTTGGTCCAATGTCTCTATCCACTATGGATGAGCACATTAGAGTGATCTAGCAGAAGATTAAAAAGGTAGAGCTTGTGGACATGCATTCTCCACCAAGCCAAGCTACTCCTGAGGTACAGGTTAAGGTTGACCAACACAGATAACACAACATGGACCTTCATCTGCATCTCAACTAACCTCATCTTCTATTCCACAGTATGGTTCTAATCCTTCTCCTTCTAAACCTGTAAGGGAAGAGAACCCAACTGAGAGAGGCACAATAGAACAACCTGGTACTCAAGACCCACCCTCTCAGTTAAACACTTCAAAGAGGAAGAAAAGGATGGCCATAAAGGGAGTATCTAAGAAGACAAAGGCAACCACTTCCAAACCTTAGGATGAGTCAGAGCATCCCGAGGAAGTGCAACAAGAGGCTGCTCAACCAACTTCCACTCAAGCATAGCCTCTTGTTGCTGGAAGACCCATCTTGTCTTGTACCTTTGCTACTAATCCACACAGATGGTATGTCATCAGAGATCAAGGTGATCAAGATGTCTACATCTGGCAAGACATGCTTGATCTACCTCTACATGATCTCCATGACATGAGAAGGTATTATGAGAGTCTGAAGGATCCTGACCAAATGATGAAAAAGGGAATGGTCTTGATCCTAATGAGGACTATTAACTGAGGAACAATCTTCTTTGTTTTGGTAGCATCAGCCTAGTAGAAGTTTTTTAAGGTTTTATATAAACGTTGATGCAACCAAAACAACCAAATGCTTCCTGTATGCATGCACTCGATACCAAGTAGAAGTTCCTCTACAAGTTTTATAAATAAAAAAAGGATTATTCGAAGTATAAAATCTTTTGAAGCTAAAGTTGCTCCAGAAGCTTTATACTCTGCACAAGAAGTATTCTAAGTATAAAATTTTCCGAAGCCAAACACCAAATCTTTCGAAGCCAAAGATGATGTCTTCCGTAGCTTTAAAGACAAAGTCTTCCGAAGACAAATGAAGTGAAGACTAATTTCTTTTGAAGACATCGAAGAACATATTTTTCTCTGATGTACTTTTGCATAAAGCTAACCCACTTTCCGCTGCAACTCTTAAGACTCACCAACTTGCAATAGTTGGTGAAAATGTCCATGCTTTTGCAACTGTACATTGAGGTCTTGAGACTGAAACTTTCTACTTTATGTACTTTTACATTTTTATAATATATTAGAATATGAGCTATGGCATGTCATAGTTACTAGTCAAAAGACAATTTACCTTTTGACTCTACATTGATTTTGCTGTTTTTCAATGTTTCAACTAGCTTTCCAAGTATGGCCGGTTGTAGGATGCAGTATAAACTATCTCAGGATCTTGTAATTTATTAGAACTTATGCATTGTAACTCATAGAAGAGAACCTGAGATTAATATACAACATTCTAGAAAACCATATATATTGTTCTTGAGTTTTGTCTCACTGTTACTTGTGTTCTTTGCATTTTCTTCTTAAATCCAATTCCCTATTTGAACTATTAAATGTTCTAACACTCTACTCATTGTGAGGCTGATTGTATTGAACATTTATTAACCGGTCCTGCACTTTCATAACGTTCGACTATTCTCTTACTCCATCCAAATTCAAAATAGACTATTCAATCATTGTTTGAGCACAACCATTCATTTAAATTGCTTGAATCAACGAAACGCTTAGAGATGTCAACCTCTTATGGTACAATGGGAGCGGATTTGATCCTAACTACATAGAACTCTTACTGCACTTTTTGACATTCCCAATGATGGTCCTTATGTCTGCCTGGATGAAATGCAATGCTAAACCTTATCAAATAATAATTATCCATGATTTAAGTTCTAGTGTGTATCTTAAGTTTAAGGGTATCAAGAAAATACCTTTTTCGAAATCTACTTATAACATCATTTAATGAAATATTTTCGTCTTTCACAAAAATGTTATCCCTCTGATTTTACCATCCTTTGAAATCAAATATTTGTTCCCTAATAAAAATCCGTGAATATGGATGCAACTCTTTATATATTTCAACTCTATCAAAATCAACCAACTAATTCACAAACGTCTTAGTTAATAGTTATTACTATAACTATTACATATTTAG
>BJCO01364310.1:0-21037 GCA_018326465.1 Flaveria floridana
AACCCACCCCCCATCCCCTTCCCCTTCCCTTTCAATCAGACTAGGCAACCGCCGTCTCCCCACCACCGCCGGTGTACCACCACCGCCGGATACAAGAAAAACCAGATAAGAGACAACTGGGACACCCAAATCAGTATGTTCCAATAAGCTCTAGCAGCCATGACATTTGAGTCGTTCACTTGTTTATTGATCTAGAATGGAGATGCTCTGATGACATGATCTTGACTAAGATAAGTAACAACGAAGGCTTGATCGATCCTTTAGAGAATGGAAAGAGCACCACTAAGTATGGATACAACAAAGCACTCCTTCGATCTAAGGTTTTGTAGATAAATGAACCCAATTTATCATAGATGAATTATGGGGTTTTATGTTTTATGATTATTGTTTTTTGAACCGGAAATGAAGAACAGGCCAGTAGACGCCAATTGCAATGATCAAGCTTCACAAAGAAGAAGAAAATAGATGAAAGTTTGACAGCGGAAGAAAGCTTAGCGGTTCAGAAATTCAGATCGTCAACTCCACAGCGGTGTAAGGCCCCAATCCCAGGAAACCTCACAGTTGGTCATTCACAGCAAGAACATAGATTTAAAACATTCATTTAAAAAATCACTACAGCGAAAAGTATATTAAGTTTCAATCCATTATGACAAAATTAAAATAAAACATTAACATTGTCTTAAGTACATCAAACAATTTCTAGAGTGAGTATTTAACAATCTGCTAAATCAGGGATGCCAGTCTTTGGTTTTCAACAAGCTTTAGATCCATGCTCTAATCCCTCTAAGCCTTATAGCTCACCTGTCAGACTAATATGCATAAAAAGTTAGCTTCGCTGAGTGAATTCTAGGTTTACTTTATTAAATAAGTTTTTGTAAGATATATTAGCTTTATCATTCGAAGTAATCATCACCTATCAGAACATTAGTATACACAGATTATCGCTTTATCAATGCTTTGTCATTAAGACTTTCGCTTAATTATTAACTATTACTCTTCTTTACCCGTCTTTCCCAATTACTATCGGTGCCTATGATAGACACAGGACTTTACCGGCATACCAATCCAGGCCTTACTGTCGTACCTAAACAAGCCATTATTATCATGCCAATTCAGGCCTTACTGACCTGCCTATTCGAGCCTTTACTTTTCTAACATGCCAATCCAGGCCTTACTGTCATGAGGACACAACAAATGCAACCCTTCTCTGTCATTTGCTTGCAAGGCTTTACTTTATCAAGGTACACGTTATAGGCCCAATAACAATTATTTAAGTTTCACTTACATTTTTAGTTATACATATACTTTACATGATAAGAAATAAACTGTTAATCTATACATTCACATTTCATCAACAATGAGAAATAAACCATATAACCGACCCTCCGCGGGACAGCGGGGGTTCGGGGCGGCATCCCCTGATAGCGGGGTTCTAGGGGTAGCAGCCCCTAGTAGGGTCCAAGGGGCAATGCTCCTGGGCGAGGCCGTGCTGCCAGGTCAGCGCAAAATTTTTTTTATTTGAAAACTTTATATAGCAGATTTTGTTATAGGAAACAAATATTTTTTTGTTAAAACCTATTGAAATCTTTGCCTTGAAAACCTTAGGTTTACTATGAATAATAGCCCCAAAACATAGAAAACTTGTATATAAGGTGATCTAGAACTCACCTGGTCAAAGTAAATGGTTTCTCGTCTAAGTTTTCTAGGCTAGATTCGCATTACACAGCTTGCACATAAGTTAACACTCAAATAGGTCATTTCTATGCAATTTCGCTACCAGTTTCGCTGCCAGTTTCGCTGTCACTTCCGCTGTCAGTTTCGCTGTCAGTTTCGCTGCCAGCTTCGCCTAGCAGTTTCGCATAGCAGTTTCGCTGTCGGGTGCGCCCAACTTTCGTTTGAATTTCCTAGGTTCGCAAGTTCTACTGGTCAATCTTGCACTAGCAAAATTACCAGCGAAACTGTAGTTTCGCTGGGAATTCTCTTAGTTTCTCTGGAAGAACCCACAGTTTTGCTGATCGGGCTTACAGTTTCACTGATCGGGCTCACAGTTTCGCTGATCGGGCTCACAGTTTCGCTGATCGGGCTCACAGTTTCGCTGATCGGGCTCACAGTTTCGCGACAATGACGAACCAGACCGTTTTTAACCCAAAATCTTAACTTTTTATGTCTAAATCCTTGGTTTATCATCCATGAAACTATATCTAACCTTTATACATGTTTTTATACGTAAAAATGTGACCTATATGTGATTCTTTGAAACTTTTGAACCCAAAACCCTAGAAATCTGGATCTGTTGTACAGAGACGTTTAGTGGACGATTCTTTCCTTGATTTGTTGCTCCTTTCTTGTGGTTTAAAGCTCAAACTTGTAGATCCTCAATCCCTTCAACAATGAAACACCAAATCTTGATTTTTCCTTACTTTCTCTCTCTACTCTCTTTCTTTCTAGAATTCTTGTTGCTTGGGTTGCAAGTGTGAGTTAAGGGTGGTAATGAGCTATTATGACATCTATCTCCTAATCCATGGATCCAATTAGGTCCATAATCCATATATATATAATTATAAATATGTATATTGTTATCTCCCGACTTGACCCTTTTATTAAGTTGATTGTTTTGATATTTCGGGGCGTTACAAGCGGAATCACTCTAAAGCAATGACGTAGTTAGATCCAACAAATCAAAACCAGTGGTGGTGGTGCGCCGGTGGTGATGGCGCCCCGGCGGTGATGGTGCCCCGGCGGTGATGGGGAGCCGGCGGTTGCCTAGTCTGATTGAAGGGGAAGGGGACGGGGTGAGGGTTGGGTTGGGTTTTTTTAATATATTATATTATTATGATTATATTAAAAGGGCATATTTGTCTTTTCACTTTCACTTAACTGAGAAACTTAACAGAAGTTAGTGTCAGGGACCAATCATTTTACGAGTCGGCAAACAAGAAGGACCAAAACTATAATTTCTTAAAAGTTAAGACCAATATTGCAATATGGACAAAGCATAGGGACCAATCGTGTAACTAACTCTTGTTTTTGCAAGCCAATTTAATCATTTGAACTAAGAATCATTGGTAATTATTTGACTAGGTATATGATTAGGACTTTGCACTACACTTTCTCGCATTTGTTTGACAGAGTGCATTTATCCCTGTTGGAAGAGAAGAACATATTAGCTAAAGCTAAAAACAAAACTGGTTTGTATGGTATCAATTAATAATCAGTTTGGATTTTGGATTAGGTAATTAGTGCACCTGTACGGAGCAAAAACATGTATTTCAAATCTGAGGCTTGAGGCCTAGTTTATAATTTTATATTACCTAATATGAATTTACCAAATGATGAATAGTAAAGGCCATGAACAGTAACGATGAACAGTGTCTCTGCTTTCTTCTTTAAAGGGTAAGGCGGTGGAGGTTTCTTCCTCCTGCCACCACCCCTCACTCACACACTCCCCCTGTACTCTGTTTCACAGTGATCATCACTTTCTTCCCTCCACCGCCTCCCCCTTTTCATCCACCGATCATCCGTTTCCTCTTCACCAAATTGATTCCCAGGTTAAAAGATTTCTACCCTTTTGATTTCTTTCACGGAATCGCGTTTGTTCACCATCTCCGATCACGTTTTCAGGTCTGTTTGTGAAATCGCTTTTTAATCTTTTATGGAAGCAAAATAGAAGCGGGTTTGAGGTGTTTCGTTGTTGTTTCTTCTTTTTTTGTTGGGAATGTGTCTCTGGAAGCATGGGTTTGTGTTTCTGGTATCGTTTTGATATAGGTTGGAGAATGGATTTTGTTCGCATTATTGGTGTTTTTTGGGTGTAATTGTGTGAGGAAGGTGGTTTATTAGGGTTGGTGATCCTTTCGTGTATTGGGTGGGTTTTTGTTATTTTATGCAAATGTTTCTTTTTTTCTTCTTTCTGTTTTATATGCTGGAAGAATCTTGTAGTTTCATCCATAGAAAAAGAATCGAATTTCCCTTTGAATTGATTTAACTTTTAGTAATTTTGTAGTTCAAATTTTATTATATCTTTGAGGGTTGTTTATTTTTTAGTATATTGACGATGATCTGACATAAATGCTCACTGTTTCTGATTGTTGGAGAATATTTAATGATAAGGGCTTTTGTTTAATCTCCCTGTTTTTAAAACTTGAATTGCAGTTCAGGTGATAATCATAGTTTGTTGAAGATTGATAATGCCTGGGGACAAGAAGATCGCCAATCGTATCCTTCGTATGGATTTTATATCTTTTGCTGTCTTTGAGGGTTGTTTTTGTGGAGCTTATGTTGTTTCAAATGCTTGTTTGAATGACTAACTACTTAGCTTTGATCATTTTAGCATAAAGAGGTTGAATCCTGCTAAAATGTGGCAGTTGATGATATAATTAGTTTAATGTTGCCCCCAAACTTAACTGTTTTGGGGTATGAAATAGTTTGTTTTGTTCAAGTTTATGTTTACTACCTA
The DNA here is from genome assembly GCA_018326465.1 of Flaveria floridana. Classification (NCBI taxonomy): domain Eukaryota; kingdom Viridiplantae; phylum Streptophyta; class Magnoliopsida; order Asterales; family Asteraceae; genus Flaveria; species Flaveria floridana. The sequence goes on from BJCO01364310.1 coordinate 4,454, forward strand.
ACTCCATTGTCAGCCCAGCCAGCAGTTGCAGGACCGAAGTCTGATGCTTGTGCTTACTTTACCAATCAAAATGTGGTATGATGATTTTTGTTTTAAGTTGAAGTATAACAATTGGTAACATACGTTGGCCGGTGTATATTTTGTTCAGTTGAACTCATCATGTAGTTGTTTACCATTTGTTTTGTGTTTTAGATACCTGGAAAGGTTGGCATACCTTCAGATATTGCTCCATCATATTCAGAGAATGCAGTTTATTCAGTTGTTGGTGGGGTTAGCAATATGGGAGTTTCAGAGCAAAGTGTTCATTATCCTTCTAGTATTTGTTATGATCGTCATCATTCAGGTTAGAATTCACAAAGTTTTTGCTTTTGTCATCTCGTGTCTTAGAACTGATTTCGGATTTGTGGGTGTTTGGATTTGTGTTTCGAAGTTGATGATAAGTATGGCGACTTGTAGTCATGAGTTTTTTTATGTTTGGAAAAACAGATTCACTTTCTAGTTGTTTGATTATATAGGGTATGATAATCAGTTTCTTACAATTGCTGCAATACTGATTCTTACTAGCCGCAACAAAACCGAAAAACTGGCAGAGGGTAAAAACAAAGATTCCATGTTATATCCTAAATTAAGAATTTTCACTCCAATATTACATGACAGATATTTTTCACCCAAAAAAAATCATTTTTGCTGTTTTTGTACAAATTTCTTATATAGTCAGAAGTTGGCGAACACAAACGGTTGATATTCTGAGTTCTGACTATTGCAACTTCAAATTAAAAAATAAAAAACACAAGCACATAATTTGATCTTAGTTAATTTAAGATCATATAGTTATATTTCAAACACCCCCTCAATCAGCTGCTACACGTAAAACATAACTACTAATGGTGTGGTGTGGCTTCACTCTTTGAAGTCTCAACTTCTAAATTTATGAATAGATGTGGTTTTTTGCCCCCTATGGATTTGTTTTATGTAAAATTGGTCAAATAGCTAAAAGGGGATCTGCTCAAGCATGTCAAATGGGTCAAACATGTTGAAAGTCACCAAAAGTCAATTTTATTGCATAAAACCTCCTAAGTTAATTTATTCAAAGATGTAGACTATGATTGTTATACTAGTATTATTATTACTTTTATTAAAATTAACACTTTAACTATTCACTTAACTTTAAAAAAGGGAGAAAGTGTTAGAAACCAAATGGCACAAAGACTAACAACTTTCAAGGTAGTCAGCAGTCAACACAGATTTTATTAAGAAAAACAAGTAGAGAATTGGTACATCATTCTCATTATTCTAGCTATCTATTTATAAGGGAAAGAAAACATCAACTAAAAAAAGAAAGATTGAAATTGATAGACAGAAATCAATCTCAGCTTATTTCCAGCAATAATATTCCTAAATGTTTGATTGCCTTGATTTCCTTGATTGCCAAAATCTTGGAATTAACTAATATTCTACCCCTTAATTCCAAGCTTCAATTCCTTGACTCCAAAGAATTCTCTCATCTCCAAGAACTTCATACTTGGTAGAGCTTTAGTCAAAATATCAGCCTTCTGTTCACTACCACTAAAAATGCTCGATTTTCACCAACCCATTTTCAACACATTCACGAATGAAGTGATACTTCGTGTCAATGTGCTTACTACGTCCATGGAAAACGGGATTCTTAATCATCTTGATTGCTGACGTGGTGTCCACATAGATAGTGATCGCTTCCATCGTTTGACCAGTAATTTCTTCAAGTAAACCTTTCATCCAGACCCCTTGACATGCAGCAGCAGCAACTGCGATGAAATCTGCCTCGCAGGAAGATAAGGCAACAATTTGTTGCTTTTGACTACACCATGCTACCGGACCTCCCCCATAATAAAAGATCATCCCCGTGGTGCTCCTTCCATCGGTTCTATCAGTGGCATGGGAGCTGTCGCTGTAGCCGACCAACATTCTTTCTCCATTTCGATCATAACAGACCCCAAAATCGACTGATCCCTTCACATATCGCAGCACTTGTTTAACAGCTTGCAAGTGTGATACCTTTGGGGTCTCCGTGAACCTGCTACTAATGCCGACTGCATAATTAAGGTCTGGTCGAGTGTGTGTGAGGTACCGATGACAGCCCACAAGTCTTCTATACTTGGTTGCATCGACTTTTTCTTGATCTTCATCTTTATCGAGCTTAATCCCTGGGTCCATGGGAAACTTTGTGGGGTTGCACTCCTACATGTTTGCCTCTTTCAGAATTCTTTTGGCATATGCAGCCTGTTTCAAAGTAATTCCATCATTACTTTGGTCTACCTCAATGCCTAGATAGTAGGTTAACAACCCCAAATCATTCATTTGAAAGTGATTCTTCATTTGAGTTTTAAACTTTCTGATTTCTTCTTCACTTGGACTTGCAACAATCAAATCATCAACATAAATTCCTACCACCAATGGTCCTGATTTTGCAACACGTTTGTACACTGCGTGCTCCCTTGGGCATCGATCAAAGCCAATCTGCTTTAGAGTTGAGTCGAGCTTAGAATTCCATGCCCTTGGTGCTTGTTTCAAGCCATATAAGGCTTTATTGAGCTTGTATACAAGGTGTTCCTTCCCTGGTTTCTTAAACCCCTCGGGTTGAGATACATAGACATCCTCCTTCAAATCACCATTCAAGAAGGCAGTCTTGACGTCGAGGTTGGTGAACTTGCCATCCACTTGTTGTGGCCAAGGAAAGAATTAGCCGAATAGATTCCATCCGAGCAACAGGGGTGAAAACCTCTTCATAATCAACACCATGTTTCTCAACATAACCCTTTGCAACTAATCTCGCTTTGTAGCGAGTTATGTCACCTTTGGCATCTCGTTTTGCTTTATAAAGCCACTTTAAACTGATTGGTTTAACCTCGTTAGGCGGTTGAACCAGTTTCCAAGTGTTTTTCTCAATAGACTTTAACTGTTCTTGCATTGCTAGCTTCCATTCTTTGCTTTCATTAGCTTCTTTAAAGTTGGCTGGTTCCTCATTTACCAGCAGGAAATCTGAGTCATCGAACTGAGGTGGGTTGAATGGAATTTGCTGCAGTGATTGTGTTCTTGAATACACATTATTTACATGTCGAAAGCCTTTGGGAGGTGTCATAATGAGAGTTGGGAACAGGGCTCTCACCTGATGAACCAGGCTGTTCTGGACTAAATGGCGGCTGTTTGGGCCCAAATTTGACTGTGTTGAGTCACCGAAATCATCCAGATGGCTGCTGCTATCATATCCTGTGCTGCCAAAAGAGGATGAGTCACCTGTTGCAGAAATTCCCTCGCTTTGATTGGGCGAAGTTTGGGCTGAATCAAACACAGCTTCGTGTGTTTCGGTTTCAACAGTAAATTCGACACATTTTTCATCTTCTTTAGACTCGGTTAACCAATTCCACGGCTTATCTAATTCGAATTTCACGTCCCGACTAACTACGACCCTTTTGCTTTGGGGGTTATAAAGTCGATAGGCTTTACTTCTCGGCTCACTTCCAAGGTACACCATAGGTTCACTTAGGTCATCCAATTTTGTGAGATTCACCGATGGAACCTTAACATGAGCCATGCACCCGAACACCTTTAGGTAGTTTAATTTAGGCTTCCGATTCTTTAAGGCTTCGTAGGGAGTCTTTCCTTCAACAACTTTAGTTGGGGTTCGATTTAGAATGTACACAGCGTGTCGTACACCCTCACCCCATATCCTTCTTGGCATCTTCATATTTTTCATCATTGACCTTGTGGTTCCAAGGACTGTTTGATTCCTTCTTTCCACCACACCGTTCTGTTGTGGTGTAAATGGAGCTGTTAGGAACCGTTTAATCCCATGTTTGCTGCATAATTGCTCAAATTTGGCTGAAATGAACTCTACTCCAGGATCGGTTCTCAAGGCTTTCACCTTATAACCACTTTCTGTTTTTGCAGCTTGTTTGAATTCCTTGAAAGCCTCATAAGCCTCATCCTTGGATTTTATTATGCGAACCCACATAAACCTGCTAAAATCATCAACAATCAGTAAAAGGTACCGGTCAGCGTGTATCAACTCCAGTGGCTGTGATGCTCTGTACGAGGTTTTGGGCGGGAATGCTGATTTCCTTTGTTTACCAACCAAGCATGCATCACACAATTATGAATGGTGGTCAATCAAAGGAATTCCTTCTGCCATTTTTTCTCCAGCCAGCTTGTTAAGGACATCAAAGTTAAAATGACCCAGACGAGCATGCCAAAGCCCTGCTTTCTCGTTTACTTTAGTAAGAAAACAGATTGGTTAGGCGATTCGGAGATTTACCTTGTAAAGTCGATTATTTGATCTTTTTACCTTCATAAGTGTGGCTCCCGTCAATGTTGTAAAAATCGCTAGGCGCTAGTCGGGCGGCGAGGTGGGGACTAGGGATTAATCGGGATTAATCGGGATTAATCGGGATTAACAGGATTAATCGGTTTGGAATTTTTATATATAATTTTCATTTTTATATATATAAATACACATTTTTATATGTAATTTTTATAAATATGTTTAGTTTTATATATAAACAACTTTGGCCGGAATTTCAAAATTTTCGCCGGAATTTTTGAACTTCGCCGGAATCTCTCCGGAATTCTGCCGGAATCTCGCCTGATTCTGCAAAAATGCAGAATAGAGCCGATTAACAGCCGACTAGGTCCGATTAGGGCCGATTTTTTCCCGATTTGGACCAATTTTACCGACTAGCGATTATTGAGTCCGATTAGGGGAAATCCAATCGGTGAGCCACCGATTGCTGACTAGTCGCCGATTAATCGGCCGACTAGTCCGATTTTTACAACACTGGCTCCCGTTCTTTCAGATAGATGCAAGATGCCATCTTTTATAATTATTTTGCATCCTCCTTCTTGCATTTGTAATAAGCTTTTTGGTCTCCATTCTTGCATTGCAAAAGGATTGAACCTTTGCCTTTGATGTCGACTGCTGACCTGTCTCCAAATTTGATCCGGCCTGTTTTTTCATTCAACTCGCTAAATAACTCTTGATTTCTGGTCATGTGATTACTTGCTCCATTATCCAAGTACCACGTACAGACTTCACTTTTCTCTTGTGCATAAACATTCGGGAATACCTTTTTTTCATTTAGCAATATTATTTTCTTTGACACCATCAGAAGAGTCTGATCATCATCTTCTTTTGTCAAATGTGCTTCATCTTCGGTTCTTCTAGGGGCTCTACAATCAGCTGCGAAATGACCATATCTATCACAATTATAACAACTTTTCTCTTGTTTACCTGTATGATTTCCCCCCGGTCAGTTTTGCGATTGCTATTTGAAGAGGATCTCCCTCCTCTTCCACGGTAGTTGGATCTGCCTCGGCCCGACCACGACCTCGGTAATCTGATGAGCTTGAACCCCGACCCCTTACAAGCTGCTTTTGTTTTTCTTGCCATTCACCTTTGGTAAGCAAGAGCTGATCAGAATTGGGTTTGCTCTGAACACGGGGTTTAATTCGCTCTTCAAACGCCTTAAGATCCCCGACAACTTCTTCAAAAGGCATGGTCTTCAAATCTGAATATTGTTCACTCGAGGCAACAATCGGTAGCAATCTGTCAGGGGCTGAATTCAGCAGATTTTTCACTTGAACTGCTTCTTCAATTGTTGATTCAAGTGCTCAAAACTTGGATACAATCGCACCAATCCTACTTGTGAAACCATCCACGCTCTCATTCTCCTTCATGCTCAACAACTCGAACTCCCAATTCAATGTTTGAATCCGAGCCTTTTGCACCCGATCGGCTCCAAGGTTCCGTATCTTAAGAGTATCCTAGACCTCTTTAGCCTCCTTATGCTTAGCCACTTGCAGCAGAATCTCTTCTGGTAGTGTTTGGAAGATAAAGGCCCTTGCCTTTTTCTGGATCTTCACATCCACCTCTGTGTTACCCGGTGGTTCTATGGCATCCCAAATACCCTGGGCATCCATAATCGACTCCATCTTGATTGCCCAAGATGTGTATTTTGTTGCGGTAAGAATAGGACATTGATACGAAATTGAGCCACCCTCTTTAACCGCAACAATGCTGTTTTGGTTGTTGTTACCACCATTATCGCCCATGGCAGCAGACAACTTTGTTCTGACTTCCTTTGAGGCTGCTGGTTGTTTATGAAGTGGTCGACTCCTTCGACCTGAGATGGTAGTGGCTGATCGGACCTTTTGAGCAGGATCTGATACCAAATGTTAGAAAACAAATGGCACAAAGACTAGCTTTCAAGGTAGTCAACACAGATTTTATTAAGAAAAACAAGTAGAGAATTGGTACATCATTCTCATTATTCTAGCCATCTATTTATAAGGGAAAGAAAACATAAACTAAAAAAAGAAAGATTGAAATTGATAAACAGAAATCAATCACAGCTTATTTCCAGCAATAATATTCTTAAATCTTTGATTGCCTTCATTTCCTTGATTGCCAAAATCTTGGAATTAACTAATAGAAAGTTCTTGTGGGTCAACCTAAATATGACTCATTTCAGTACCTGCTAAATTGGGTGTTTCAGAGCCTCTTAGGCAACCTATGCATCTGTATTGTGTATTAATAAGCCATTGACATTGTGTTAGCTTTAATTATTTTGTTGCAGGACATGGCGAAAGTCATCATCAGTCAGGTAGTTCTTACCATCAAAATTCTGGTGGGCCCTCATACAAGGATAATGGCTCGCTTCTTTATTATATGCCGCGTTACAACCCATATGCTTTCATGGGTGTTGACGGGCAGCATCCCCAGCTTGCATCATCAGAATGCTACTCATGGGATTGTGCAAGATACCAAAATCCTACATCATGGGGCTTGAAATCTGCTATGGCTTCTAATGATTCATTAAAGTCAAGTGGTATCAACCCTAAAAGAAGCATGACTGTTTTTGATGAAAGATTCCCAAATTACCCTCTTGATATGCAGTCTAGACAATCTATTTCAAATATCTCTCAGTCACTTATTCAGTCTTCACATCTCTGCTCACTGAACAAGGTGCACATTATCTCCTTCTAGATATAGTTGTTTCATCTTAAATAATGCAATGTTTGAATTTGCATATGAACTATGAAGTATTTGATGATGGATTCTTACTAAAAAAGAAGATGATTTGGTAATTGGAACAAACCCAATTATTTAAAGAAGGATGATTAGATTTACGTTTAGAAAACAGTGTATGGATGTGTTTATAATAACCAAATCTTCAACTATTTGCCAAATTCTGATTTTTTAAGAAGTTAGTAGAGGATAAAAATGATAATTTTTTTGTGAAAAAATTAGAAGCGGTATGTTAAAATGAAACAGAAGTCCCAATTTAGGATGAAGGAATGGTAAGTAAGTTTATATTTTACAGTTGGGTGCTGCTTGTCATTCTGGAAGTGCTACAAAAGGCTATCAGCCATGTCCAAACATGTCATCATTTGGCTACGAAAACCAAGGCCTCTTTGCAAACTATAACATGATTCTTGCTCCCAAAGTAAGAGAATCTGAAGAACTAACTTGCGGTCCTAGGGGTCAAAGCAGCATGAGCGAGCATAAAGAATATGAGCATTCCTTAAAAAATAATCAGTATAATCTTGAGGGATTTCAGACAAAGTATGAAGAGGCTAAGTTCTTCATCATCAAATCATACAGTGAAGATGATGTTCACAAATGTGTCAAATATGATGTTTGGTCCAGTACTCCTAATGGCAACAAGAAATTAGACGATGCTTTCCATGAGGCCCAACGAAAAACCGGATCAAAATGTCCAGTTTTCCTCTTTTTCTCAGTAAGTGAATATATATCTTCTTGAGCTGGATATAATTTTGTATAAACAGTAGTGTGACAAATGTGATTAGTCAATACAAAAGTTAAATCTTATTTTAATAATAATCTGATGTTCTTATTCTCTTTAATAAAAGGGTAAGAGGCTTTACTATGCATTAAAAGTACACTTTGGGTAAATCCAACTAGTTTCACCCTTTCAGCCCATTTGACTCGCTTTCTTTTTATTTTTCTTTTTAAATTTGTAAGTTGTAACCCTTTTGACTTGGTAAAGATAGAACATACCTGAATCAATTCATTTGTAAGTAAATGTGTTTGCAGCCCTCATATGTATGGTTTGTGATTTTACAGGTAAATGGGAGTGGACAGTTTGTAGGCGTTGCTGAAATGATCGGCCCTGTTGTTTTCGAAAAGGATATGGATTTTTGGCAGCTTGATAAATGGAGTGGCTTCTTCCCCGTAAAGTGGCATATTGTAAAAGACATTCCAAATGCACAGTTGAGACACATTATCCTTGAAAACAATGATAACCGCCCTGTCACGTACACCAGGGACACGCAGGAGGTATCCTTTTCTAATTTATTCCCAAGTTAATCAGTAATTTCATTCGTGTGTTTATACCCAAGTTACAGCTTTCTTCTAAAAGTTTCATTTCCATACAACCAACTATATTAATTTCTTTATAAAAGAATTCATAAACTTCAAGAACAACTTTAATCAAACCACCCCTAGTTTGAAACTAAAGTTTATAAAACCAGGAACACTAATATCTTATTTAAAATTTGTTTTTTATATATTTGTCTAATATTCAGAAAGCCTAGTGTCATTTGCGGGTGGTTATATTGTTTGTTCAGGTTGGATTACAGCAGGGTTTAGAGATGCTGGAGGTTTTTAAGAGCTACCCATCAAAGACATCTTTGCTAGATGACTTGAGCTTTTATGAGAATCGTGAAAAGTTGCTAAAAGCCCGAAGGATTGGGAAACATGCTTTTCAACCAGAGGTAAATATATGCATTGCTTAATTCTTGTTAAGGTTGGATTACAATATTACATACGACGGTAACTAAAAAATTACCCCTATCTACCCATTACCCAACTGGCCCATTTTCAACCTTTGATCCGTGTCTCATCTGCATCGCTTATCCTTTTGGTTACTTATAATTATATGTGCTAACTTTGTATATGCAGAAGAATACCAAGCCTGGAGAAGGATCGATGGGCGGGAATGACTCCTTGGATCCTGTTTCATCTATCATCAGTATCACACAAAATCTGACTCTTAATACTGATAATGCCAAAAGATAGGACTGACATAGTATCTACTCTTGGACTCATGTAGATTGTAGGATTCTGATGAATTTGTTATGGTTTCTGTAATTGTAATCAGTGTTTCTACTTATCTCTAATTGCCTTTCTCACAGTACTTGTTTCCCAAAGTAAAAATCTGGTTTTTTTATTCTTCCCATTTGGTTTGATTTATCTTCATCTAGTTGTCATTGTGTTTGGCGGCCTTTTAATCAGCCTCTTAATCAGCCTCCTCTTAATTAGCCTCCTCTTAATCAGCCTCTTAATCAGCCTCTTAATCAGCCTCTTAATCAGCCTCTTAATCAGCCTCTTAATCAGCCTCTTAATCAGCCTCTTAATCAACCTTTTAATGCTTTGTCTGAATGGTTCAACACTTAATGGTTCAGACTGTTTGTTTCGCGAGCAAATGTCTGAATGATTCAGACATTTGCCTCTAAATGGTTAAATATTATACTAATGCTGAATGGTTAAGAGGTCTAATGCTGAATGGTTACGACCTTTTATCTGAATTGGTCAGACATTTGTCTTTGAATAGTTAAACGATATACTAGCTCTTAATGGTTCAGACCGCTTAATGGTTCAGACCGCTTAATGGTTCAACACTTAGGGGCTGTTTGATAGCTTCTGAATGATTAAGTGCTGAATCAATAAGAGGTCTGAACCATTAAGTGCTAAACCGTTAAGAACTCTGAACTATTAAGAGCTAGTATATTGCTTTACTATTTAAAGACAAATTCTGACCAATTCAGATAAGAGGTGTAAACCATTCAGAATTAGACCTATTAACCATTCGATATTAATATAATGCTTAACTATTCATAGGTAAATGTCTAAATCATTCAGACATTTGCTCACGAAACAAACCGTCTGAACCATAAAGTGCTAAACCATTAAAAGGCTGTTAAGATGCTGACAAACAACCCCTAAATGGTTCAGACCTTTTATTAATTTAACACTTAATCATTCAAATATTACCAAATAGTCCATTAGTTGGTTTCTTGTTATTTTGGAACTGTGATCTTCCATGGGGTAAATATCAGAGATTGTGACTATGATTTTCCATTTTTCTGAGAGAATTAAATAGGGTGGATAGACATATTAATATAAAAAGGTGTGATCTTCAATAGATTGTTTGTAGTTGCTTTCATTTTGTTCTTTTTCAGTACTTGCGCTACTTTTCCCAGTAAGGGTAGCTGGAGCACCAGCTACGGGTAGCTACGGGTAATTGTGGGTTCTACGAGTGTTCAAAAATATCCGTATCCAAAACCAAATACGAAATATCTGAAAATCTGAATTCGAAATATCTGAAATTTTGGATATTTCAAATTTTAGATCGGATTCGGATAGTATTTTTGAGGCTTTTTGAGTATTTGGATATCCGAACTATGCAAAGTATATTAAATAATCTCTATAGTGCAATAGAAAATTTTGTTTTTTAATTTAATTAAATAAAAAAATAGGTAATAATGAATATTAATTAGAAATTTTGGATGTTTTTATAAATACTTCGGATTTTCAAAAAAATTTTAATAAAAAATATTAAATTTTAATGAGAATTATTGAATAATTCATATTGTGTTAGATTTCGGATTTGAATAGTAAAATTCACTATCTAAAATTTTTAGATATTTGAATTTCTGGTATCTAATTTTGAACACCCCTAATGGGTTCAACGGATACATAGCAGGTAGTGACAACGGGTTTTCGAACCTTTGGCCGAAGGTGCATGTCTTCTTTATTCATATTTAATTTATTTTAAACACACACTCAATATGTAATGCGTAGTCATTATTTTAACTAATGTTAAAATCAAGGCTAATTATAAATTCTCTCAAATAATTGGTGCTGGTTATTTATTAGAAAAACTACTTACGTAGTTTTGTTTATTTTTCTGAACATGCTGGTATAAATTTTAATGATATCAGTTGTTTTAAAATGGAATGATTTTGACCTCGCATGCGGTTTACTTGTTCGAGACATTGATAAGATATTATGAAACATATTCCAAGTTAACAAACCAAGACGCCCTAGATTTGAAAGTTGAGTAATTAACTTTAAAACATTACTTTTTTCTTTAGATTTGAACGTTAAGTAATTAACTTTAAAACATTACTTTTTTCTTTAGATTTGAACGTTGAGTAATTAACTTTAAAACATTACTTTTTTCTTTAGATTTGAACGTTGAGTAATTAACTTTAAAACATTACTTTTTTCTTTAGATTTGAACGTTGAGTAATTAACTTTAAAACATTACTTTTTTCTTTAGATTTGAACGTTGAGTAATTAACTTTAAAACATTACTTTTTTCTTTAGATTTGAACGTTGAGTAATTAACTTTAAAACATTACTTTTTTCTTTAGATTTGAACGTTGAGTAATTAACTTTAAAACATTACTTTTTTCTTTAGATTTGAACGTTGAGTAATTAACTTTAAAACATTACTTTTTTCTTTAGATTTGAACGTTGAGTAATTAACTTTAAAACATTACTTTTTTCTTTAGATTTGAACGTTGAGTAATTAACTTTAAAACATTACTTTTTTCTTTAGATTTGAACGTTGAGTAATTAACTTTAAAACATTACTTTTTTCTTTAGATTTGAACGTTGAGTAATTAACTTTAAAACATTACTTTTTTCTTATTTATGTATTTTTTCAATATTTTTTTTGCTTTATTGTTTCTTAGGGTGGTCGGGCCACTCTCGTCGTGGACATACACGGCTCACGACATGGCATAACACTGCCGTCGGTCCCTATCCTTGCCGCATGGCGTGGTTGGTTGGCGAGTTCTCGTCATAACACACCTCATAAATGTGTGTGTGGTATGGTGTGGTAATAACGACGCCACCAAATTTAAATGTGTGGTGTAGGATGATATGATAAAATTTGATTGGTAAGTTTATATTGTAATTTGATGGGTTGTGAGTGTGACATGAGTGTCCCCTTCACCCTTATGTTTTTAAAAACATTACATAATTTATTAATATTTGAGATAATTTTGGTTTTAGTATCTATGTTTTGTAAATCATCTTTATTTGAGTATCAACTTTTAATTTGTATTTATTTATTATTCGAGTTTTGCAAATCATTTATATTTTCGTCAGTTAATGGTATAACCAGGGTACCAACAATTTTGCTTTTGAATTATAGTACGTTTTAAAATTATATACCCTTTTAAGTTGAATGATCATGAAAAGTATTTTATCTATTTAAATATTACCATGTTTATATATTACTAGCTTTATTAAACACATAAATTACACGGGTTGAATAAATAAAATGTTAAATAGAGTTAAAACTTGTTAATTATAAAATAATATTTTTAGATAAGATATTATTATAATTTTCCTTATTATAAATAGAATAAAAAATTTTGTTTCAAAACAAATGTTTTAAAAAAATATCATTTTTAAAAATTTAATACTATAACTCCTAGTTTTAATTATTTTTTACTTATAAAATTTTACTTTTAAAAACACCAATTTTAAATATTTTGTATTTTTAAAATAGTTTGATGTTTTAGAAAATTTTCTTATTTTATAAAGAAGTGTTTCTTTAGAAATAACATTAATAAAAAATATTTTTCTTAATTTATTAAGAAACTAATTTAATTTTTTTTAAAAATATTAATATTGTTAGTAATTTTTTTATTTTATAAAAAGAATGTAATGGTACAACGTGTCCTTTGTAGTTACGCTTATATTATAGTAGAAATTACGTTTACAAATAGAATTCTAAATCCTAATCCAGCCAATGGTTGTTTGCTCTTTTACCGGATTAATAAATGAGTTTATTTTAATCCATGTCTTGAGTTTAAACTCTTGCTTCTAACCAGATTAATAAATGAGTTTATTTTAATCCATTTCCCGTTTGTATTTATTTTCTTTTTTAATTATTATGTTTCTTTTATTCTAGTTTTTTTGAAATGATTTTTATTAAGGTTATAATTATTTTATTTTTTATGATTAATTCTAAACATGTTTTGTTTTATTCTTATACTCAATACTCAAGTATGTTTATAAAATAGATGTAATCCTTGTTTTAGCTTTCATGTTGGCAAACGCTTATTTTTACGATGATGTAATGTACTTTTAGATTCCAAACATATCATTAGGGCATGCTTATTTTTATCGATATTTGTATACAAATGTTACGCAAGATACCCGTCGTAAATTTTACCATGGTAATGTCCCATTTCTCAAGCATGATAAGCAAGAACATACGTACGATTTCCAAGCTAGCACCCCGATGTCAAGCAAGGACGCACCTTGGTAAAATTAGGAAAGTTAAGTTTGTTTCGTTGAGCACAAACAAGACTAAACCTTCAAGCTAGCACGAGTGCGCCATGTACCAGTCCCCAGTGGCGGACCCATAAATTTTTTTCTCCGGGGTCGAAGTTGAAAAATACACGAGGTCAATTGAAAAACGTCAATACACGTTACATATAAAAAAAATTTTCTGCGGGGTCAGTTGACCCCTTCCCACTTATGATAAGTCTGCCACTGCCAGTCCCAAGCATCTAACATATAGTTGACCAATGACACTTTACACCAAGGTTAGATCTATTATGGGTAATGTAACGACACGTTGTAACAACATACTTGTCATGGGAAGTACATGCGAAAGGTATTTCGTGTTATGGCGAGTTAAGTCTACCCGGTCACCCGTTAGAGCATTTTTGTAGACCCTAGCTCCTCAACGCATATTCATCCAGAGCTGGTGCTTTGGAAATATTGACTGGAGTCATGGAGACTATAGTAACTAGGACTGGTCGGGTGAATCGCTTCGAGTAGGAAAACTCAGGAGATTCCATGTTTGTGATTATGATGATTTGATGTGTATGTCAATATGTTTCGGGGTCACATTACACTTTGTCATACTCGCCGACCAATGTGTGGACATTCTCGAAAAGCTGATCGCTGTAAGTACAAATTTCCATTTTTCTTAAAATTTTTTGGGATTATATCTGAGCTGGTTAAACGTTTTGGTTAAAACATTTTGATGTGTGATTGTAAGAGAACTTCATGTATCCGATGCACTGGCATACTATAGCTTAGGTGCGTCCGACGTTGGTAATTATTAGTCACAGGCAAATCATTAAGGTGTTAGGATGAGCTCTGGACTGAGTCACCGATCACCTCGAGGCATTCATAGTGTGTTTTTTTTGGGTAAACGTGACAGTTTACCAGTTGTTTTGTGGGGGTGTTTGAGAAAAAGGTGTTCCGCGGATTGGATTTACGGAATCAGTGAATTAATTATTGGATCCTTAAATGTGATTTCCAGAAACGGTTTCCGTTTGTTGATCATGTTGAGACGTTTGTTCACTACAATTTATTACATTAAACATTGTTAACCACAATTTACTATATTTTTTAATGGTAAAATTAATTGATTCCTCAAATCATATTTACGGAATCATTTTCTTTGTTTTTTTCTTTTTTAATCCTATTAACTTCATTTATGGACTCGAATGAATTTTTTTGTAAAATTTCAACTCTTTTAATTAATTAATTTTATAAACTTACAAATTATACATTAAAGTTACAACTTAAAAATAATAAACAAATAAGATTTAACAACATTGTAAATAATAAAGCACATAGAAGTTTAAAATGATATATAAAACAATAAAATACAATTTTTATAAAAACAACAAATAATGATATCCTGTCCCAATATTATCTAGTTGTGAAGACTGTTCGTCTTGGAAATGATGTGCGTGCTCTATAGCATGACTCATTTGAAAATTTTAATCCAACTCTAGCGGTGACAAAGACTGATGTCCCGATATTTGATTATCACTTAAATCAGACAACAGAAAATAAAAAATATGGGGAGACTTGTCTTAAGATATCCTTGGATTCATGTTTCCAATCAGGGTGTAAAAATCTTGTGTTTCAAAAATGTCGGTGAATGACATATTTGAGTGATAGTCATAAAGCGAGTGTACAGAATAACTAAACATGTCTGGAGTGTAAACATCTTGTGGTGTTTGTGATGTTCCCTCTCCAATGTTTTATCGCCCACTTCTCTAAGCATCCCTTCTTTCCCGTTGCGATACATTTTGTGGTACCGTGTTGTCCATTGTGAAGTGGACCAGTTCCGTTTGAAGATACGATATTTGATTCAGACAGTTAGATTCATTAACCATTCCTAAGATATTAACAGTCGTGTCTCCTCGACTGTGAATTTTGAAAATAGTATTGATGTAGGCGGAAACAAAAGATAATAATCAAACCTGTTGATTCACCGAGAATACAAGGAACAATTTTTTTAACTATCGTTGATTCATAAAAAACGCTGATAAGCATGCTTTCAGACACTAACATACACTGTGATATAGAGAAAATATTTTTATAAACTTCAAAAACTAAACTTCTCCCATAGCTTGCATCCATATAAAAAGCAAACCAAAAGTCGAATGAGCCACAAAACATAAATGGACCAAAATCTGAGCAAAAAATAGTCAAAAAAATCTAGAGATAAGACAAAAAGTAAAATAAGTCGGTCCAACGGTCGTATTGACCTATCACAGGCCCAAAACGGAGACTTTTAGCCCAAGTTATGACCATTTTAGTGAAACCCCTTTGTATAAGTGATCTTGGACCTCCAAAAAGGAAATAGCTTGCTCCTCCACACTTGGGCCCGTACCATTCCCACCTGGATAGACAAAATTCATTCTCGAATTTTGAACATGCTCATCATCAGAAGAATCATCATAATAAGGCAGCAAATGCTTCAAATTAAACACATCAGAACACCGAATGTGGGTTGGCAACTTTATTCGATATGCATTGGGGTTTATCTTTTGCATAATTTCAACAAGCCCAATCTTCTTAGCAGGCAACTTGTTATACTCTCCAACTGACTAAGGATCTTTAGTTAACACAGCCCTATAAAAAGTCACTTCTTCAAAATCAACATGCCTTCGTTTTTTATCACCAGCTTTCTTGTACTTGGCATTGGCTTGGGTCATATTATCATAAACAATTTTATGAACTTTATATAACCCCTCTATATAATCTTTGTCACACCCCGAAAATCGCAGCGGAAGGTCGTGTGACGTGGTGGTACGGAAGTTGGAGATGGTCCAACTTTTATTAGTCAAACGTTTTCGGAAAACAGATGACAATTGTGAAAAAATGCATAATTAATGTCATAACGGTGACTACATAAGTTTTTATTTCAGCCAACATTTAAACAACTCGACTTGGATCCAAGTCATTGTTCTTATTTCATACAAGAAATGCTTTATTATATAAAGAAAATATTTAAACGTTTGACCCTCCAAAGACATAGATCCGATATTTCGTATAGAGCTCACCTATAACCCTGAAAAGCATGAAGGGTAATAAAGTCAACATAAAGTTGGTGAGCTTTCGGGGTTTTCAGTTTTATAAATATCCATTTTGAGATAATATGATGAAACAAGGCATAATATATCCCACATAGACTAGCTAGGTACTATGATGAATTCAGGTCATAAGTCCATAATCAAACCAAGAAACACGTC
>BJCO01364311.1:0-15353 GCA_018326465.1 Flaveria floridana
AAATAATTAATAAAGTTGATTAAACAATAAATTGGGGAGATAGTGATAAACAGCGATCGACGATTTGTATCTATAAATACCCCCAAAAACCTTGTCTACCTTCACACAAAACAAACACTTTGTAGTCAACTCAACTATCTAAAACCTAAGCTAAAAGCACATAGATCGAAATGGCTTCAAGGGCTCTAGCAACACCAACAGCTTTTCTCCTCACCTTCAACTTACTCTTGTTCACTTTAGTAACATCCACCCACACCCCAAAAGGTTGCCCACCACCGCCACCGCCACCATGCCCACCACCGCCACCGCCAGCATGCCCGCCACCACTAAAGCCTTCGACACCATCGAACCCACCCAAAGCTGCCACTTGCCCAAAGGACACACTGAAATTGGGTGTATGTGCTAACTTGCTCAATGACCTTGTCCACCTAGTCGTTGGAACCCCTCCAAAGACACCATGCTGCACCCTCATCGAGGGCCTCGCGGACCTTGAGGCCGCAGTCTGTCTTTGCACTGCCATCAAAGCTAATGTGCTGGGGATCCACCTTAACGTGCCGGTCTCGTTGAGCCTGTTGCTTAACTACTGTGGAAAGAAGGTCCCATCAGGCTTCCAATGCGCTTAGATCGACCGATTAATTATACTGTGAAAGATTGAAACTTTGATTAATTGGTGTACGTACCGTACGTACGTACCTGTTTAATTGGATATTATATTTTTCATTACAATTGATACTTGTAAAAAACCATGGCGAAATGAATCATGGGTAAGTTTATGTCTTTGTATTTTGTATCATGATCTCTATGGTATCATCTAAATAAATGCTACAAATGTGTATTTGGTGGTTTGAGTAATCTATATCTCTTTATCATGTTTACGTGATTGATGATAAGTTGGATGATAGTTGTGACAAATATAACATAAATATTTACATGATGGTAATATAACTAAATATGATGATCTTCCGGTAATATCGATCTGTAGGTCATTGGGAAAATTCTGCCATGGCGTTTTTTCTGACAAAATTAGGAACTTTTTCGAAACGTACGTACGTGTCTTTCCGATGAAAACTGACATAGGAGGACAGCCAGTTTCTAGTAGGCCGGGTATCAATATGTTCGATAAAGAGGTCGGAGGAGAGCATGAAATATAGTTAATCACCTAATTTCATTAGAGGTGGATTAATCATCTATCTATATGTATTTGGGGGTTTGTAATATAGGTTTACATACTCAAAATGGGTTGTACTCAGATTCTAAACGGACAGAAAACAGATTAAAAGTTGTAATTAGATTGAACCTAAACATATTCTTTTACTAGTTTAGTACCATATGTATTACACGAATTGAATAAATAAAATATTAAATAGCTATTAATAAAAGTTAATGAATTATAAAACGATCTTTCGATATAAGATATAATTGACATTAGGACGATATCATTTTTTAAACTTTAGTTTAATCTTTTTTTATTTTTTTTTTAAAAAGTTGTTTTTAAACAAATTGTTTCAAAACAAACCGTTTTTAAAAAAGTGTCATTTTTAATAATTTATTTATTCTAAATTTGAAATTTAATTATTTTTTGTTTCATAAAAATTTTATTTTTTAAAAGCCACAGGTTTTAAAATACATTATGTTTTTTAAAAGTTTAGTATTTTCTGAAAAAAATCCTTATTTTATAAAATACTATGTCTTTACAAATTGCATTTGTAGGAAGATCTCTTTTTAAAAATATATATATTTTTAATATAAAAAATATTTAATAATATTATTTGTAGTTAATGTGATATTTATTAGGAGAGAGAAGCGGAAAAATAAAATTTAGGAGCTCTAGAATTATAACAAGTAACTTACAAATATTTTCTTTTATTAGTATTGATAAATTTTAAATTAAACGGGTTGATTTGATTAATTTTAGTATATCCTGATCGAACATGTATGCATGACATATTAATTTATTGGAAAAATACCCTATTTAATTAAATCTGTTATATAACATAACTAATAATTTTTTCATGTGATAGTCATATTATATTTCGAGTCAGTTAAAAATTATCACGCCAAAGTGTAGTTTGTGCAATAACCTAATAATTTAGAAATATAATTAAAGATATATAGACCTCACTAGCAAAAGAACCATAAGGTATAAAACAAAACTTAGCCTAAAAGATTCCAGTAGAGGAAAATGTTGAATTTTGATTGTTTTATTTGTCTTTTATACATTTTCCAAAAGGAATTTCAAGAATATGCATGTATAAACTGTTATTGATATACAAGTTTGACATGAAGAACCCGCATTAAAATATAATAAATGTCACAACGTATATTATTTAATATATATGGAATATTGCCTTGGTATTTGATTGTTTTACAATTACCCATATTATAAAATGAAACTCACCGGAAAATTAATATATTATGAGTTATAACTTAATGAACGTGACATAAGTTAGTGTTAGAAACAAACCCAAGACAATAAAGTCTATAAAAGAATTCGCATTGTCTTCTCTTAATATATATTTTAAATGTAATTCACCTTTGTAAATATAGAGTTGTAAACGAAGTATAAGATAACGAGTATAATGATAAACATCAATAACTATCCTAATACTTAAGCTAATAAACAAACTTAGAGACTATCGATTGTATTTGTGACCGGAAAATTACGGTGCTTCATTTGTGACCAACTTAGTATTTTGTTTATTATTTTATAAAATTAACAACCTTATTTGCAACCAAAAAATTTAACTGTCATTGTTATACGACTGAATCTAAATTAATTGTTAATTTTGCGACCCATTTTGTTTCGTTTGCTAATTTTGCAACCCATGTTCTTTTGGTTGCTATGACCGAGTTTGTTTCGGTTGCTGATTTTGTAACTATATTATTTTGGTGGCAACATGGTCGCTAACTTTACGAATATTTTTTCCATCGGTCACAAATTTTGTTAGGCATTACCTAGTTTTGTAGTAGTGTTACTAAGTTATTTTTATTTGTTTGGGTTATAAAAAAGAGGAAATCTTGTTCTTTCATTCAACAGTTTTTATATTCCAAGGGACTTGCTAGTAATTTAAGGGAAAAATAGGAAGTGCAAAATTTAGAATATAATTGTTTCTTGACAACATAAATTATAAAAAAAATCCACGTGATTCCAAAATAGCATACGATGTGTCATGTGAATAACAATATATTTTCTCAATATGCCAAAATATAATCACGGGACGGATATAGTTTTGATCTTGATTAACAACTTAATAATAAAATATTATTATATAATTATTTAAGTTGCATGCTTGGCGTGTGACGTACAGATAAAAAAGATATTTATAGTTATACCATCAACCTCAATTAGTGTAAAATCAGGGATATGTTTAAGGTGTCTAAATTCAACCTAATGGTTGAAATTCTCGTCCCCACAAAAATATTAGGTTTAATATACTGTTATTAAAAAAAAGTCGGTGCAAAATGATTTAAAGACTTTAGTAGACCAGCATAAGTATATAGATCAATTATAAGTTTGATAATCAAGAGGCCAATCAAAATTATGATGTATTCAAGCCTTCCAGGTGCCCTTAGCCACCTCATCTTTTGTACACAAACATAAGCAATGTTAGTTCACAATCCAAAACAAAAATAAAAATAAAAATAAAATGTGGATTGTGTATTACAAATTTGCTCGGCTTCTATATACATATTAATCGGGATATATACATTATCTTTTATGAATTAGTTTAGATATAAATTTGTTGAAGGTTATAACAAAATTCTAGCATATACACTATTATAAATCAGTAAAAGGTTCAATATCAAAATTATATTCTGATCGTCCCCGAGAATTCTCAGGGAAATTGAGTCCTGAGCTAATAGAAAAAGGGCCCTGTTCAATAACAAATTAAAGCGATATTTTTTTATTTTCCATTTCAATCTCGGTATTTCATCTTTATTTTGAGTGTTATTTGAGTTTTATATATCTTATCTTGTAACTTTTTTACCAGTGAAAACACATACCATTTATTTTGCACATACTTTATTACTAAAATCATCACATCTACACTATGTAAAATTTAAATCTATAACTTTTGGTTGAAAGATATATTAGTTTACCATCAGTGTATCTCCGTAGGGAAGTAATGTATCTTGGATTAGTAGTAGGTTCTCTTCTCCAAACTTGAAATATTCATGGTGTGTTTTTATGTTGTCGATCTATTTAAGATTTGGAGTTGTTTGATGTTATAGCTTTATGCTTGCTCTTATTTACATTTATATAACTTAGAGATTATTATATCGTTAATTATTGACATTCAATAAAAACCAATTTAAAAACAATTAAAAGAATCAAAAAACTAATCAAACAATTATAATAAGAAATTAAGAAACCTAAGAAATAAAAATAGTAAGTCAAACATAGAGAAAAGAATAAATGAAAACTAAAAAAGGGAAAATCCAATTCCAAATGACTAGGATTAGTAATGTAAGTAAATCACGATTATAGTTTGATTTCCCTCCATCATATATATAATAAAAAAAAATCACAACACTTGCCTGAGAACTATTAGAACATGTGACAAGGAGATTGAGGTCAAAGTGGAGACAAATTTCACACGGCAAACATATCAAGTGTCGGTGCCTCGTAGAATTCAACCGCTATGCAAGA
The DNA here is from genome assembly GCA_018326465.1 of Flaveria floridana. Lineage (NCBI taxonomy): Eukaryota > Viridiplantae > Streptophyta > Magnoliopsida > Asterales > Asteraceae > Flaveria > Flaveria floridana. The sequence goes on from BJCO01364311.1 coordinate 4,652, forward strand.
TGCATGTTTGCCCGTGCATCCAATGTGTTCGTACCTGGCAATAAACCAGTCGTTCTAATGGTTCACTAGTGATATCAATCGGATAAAATTTCAAAAACTAGATGACGTGATAAATAATAGAGATCATAAAACTATTTATATGTATTAAAGAACTTATATTTTAGTACAATGAATTGCAACTTTAAGAAAAAATAAAAACCAAGATATAAAATTGATTTTGGAATAATATATTAATAAAAATGATATTTTAAAAGAGAAAAAACATTAAAAAATATTATGAAATTTTGAAATCCCGTCCAACCATCCATTATAGATCATGGATGGCCACTAAAAAGATTCCACAAAGCAATGTGTAAGCTAGTTACGTAATTATATGCCAAAAGAATGGTCGTCAGTTGCAAAGATCATGCGTGGTAACCCTATACTGTTGTAAAAAAGATTATAAGATCTCACGTTTAATATTTGTTGTATTACAGTGTTTAATATTTCCACAAAATCCTAATGAAGATCTAATCAATTGGAATAACACTATATTTTAATATCTCTACATGGTAACAGAACAGTTTTTGAATTAGAAATTCACAAAAACCCCAATTTATTAATCTACAAGAAAATTGACTAGTGGCGAACCATCATTAAAAACACAAAAGGTTGTCGTCACAATCCCTGAAACCCTAATATTTTAAATCATCTGCGGAGGCGATGTGTCGTTTCCGTTAACTTCTATGCCAATGACATGTGTCATCACGGTAACCCTATCGTCATAGGGTGTAATTTTTGTTGTGTTATCCTCAATTTGAAAATGATATATATTTCAGGATATTGTTTTAGAAAACTATATCAAGCGAATATAAAAACAAAAATAGTTGTTGGACAATTTAGCAAAGTAAAAAAAGTAAAAAATAAAAAAGTTTTGTCAAAATATTATCATAATTCATTTGGAGAGCTAAACCTAACCTAACTTTTATCATAATTTTTTTAATGTGTTTGTTGTATACTATTTTTATGTTGACTTTTTTTATAAAAACCGTCACAGACTACTGGTGGCCAAGTGACAGAGGCAAAACCTCTTGGAGAAATTAGAGTTTGCAGATCTTGTGTTCAAACCCACGAATAGTAAAATTTAAAAGGGTCACTGGAAAAAGAAACAAATCAATTAAACAGCCTGTGTTCAAGAGCGATTTAACATGCCCATGGAATTGATCGACTTATGCTGCCCTAAACCTTTACCCGTACCCAGGAAAGAAAAGGAACATTCCAACAACAGTCCTTCAATTCTAGCTTATACTAAACAAACAATCAACTTGAGGTGGCACCAGATGCAGATTAAAGGCAAAGTTTGGAAGGATATGGAATTATAAAAATAAAAATGCATATGCAATGGTCATGATCCACAGGAGCGAAGCATAAGGGAGACCAGGGGGGCCGCTTCTCCTATTTTTTTCGTCGATAATGTTAAATTTTAGTCCAATAGTGTAATTTTTGACCCGGTAGTGTAAATTTTTATATAAATATCGAATTCACCCCTCGTAAAGAATATTAATTTCGCCACCGTCCCCTCTACAATAATGTTTAAGCTCCGCCCCTGATGATCCACATGCATGCATGTCATGTAAAGCATGAAGCACATGTATATTAGTATAATAGTATATAGCCATATAGGTGTGGTTTTGTCTAAAAATGATATTTTGTCAAATTTAGATTGATTTTAGACATGATGTTCTTGTTTGTTTGTTTTTCATTTTTATTATCATGTCAGATCTAAAAATCCACATACCTTACACCCTAAAAAAATATTAGAAAAATTCTTAAAATGTTTATTTTCTTTCTCTCAAATTGTCTCTTTAAATAATTATCATTAGACAAGGAGTCGACGTTAGTATAACAAGACCAATCACACATAGACATGTGTCCTAAGCAGACTCCTGCCTGACATCATTGTCGTGGTCATAGGCACTTACTAAATTTTGAACTTTTTATATGCTCGGTCAACCTATTAGAGTAGGCAAAGTTCTATTTTACAGGTGTTCTCGCCTGTCTTTTGAGGCACCAATGCCTTGTTTGGAGCGGACATGTTGAGGAATAATTTTTTAAGGACATTTTGAGAGAAGAGTTAAGAAAAATAGACATTTTAAGAATATTTCTTAAACGTTCGTGTACTTTATATACTTTCAAGGAAAAAAATATATTTATATAGAAGAGATCAATAAAACTTGTACGTTATAAGAAAACAATGAAACTCCTTTTAACAAGTTAGATTTTATTTCTTTTCTCATAATTTTATAGTAGTTAAAGATTTTATCATGTAATTTTGACATCTTTATTCGTCTGGTCCGCCATTCATTGTCATTTTTTCTTGAAGGGTTCTTTTGAAATTTCTAAATTTTTTTATTGTTTGATGAGAATGGCATCGATGGTGATCATTTAGAGGAATCGTGGAGAATAGCGGCAAGTACATGTATTTATCCCAACTGTTCGGTTCATCACATGTGAAACATCTCAAGTAGCCTTCAAAGGTATGATTGATGACTTCTATTTTAACCATTAGTTCCAGGGTGATAAGTGGAGTAATATAAAGGTTTGCCATCCAAGACATCAAAGAGCTAGCTCTTTTCAAAATTTCAGATTTCGGTAAGAAAGGATTGTTTTCGGCAAGCAGTGAAAGTTATTATAACATATAAACTTGCAGCCTCGTGATATATCACGGTAATTACTTTTATAAATGTAATGATTTCAAATCCTTTTCACATTCAAGATTACAAGGTATTAAGAGTAAAAAAAATTGTTAAAAAAACATAATTTATAAATCTAATTTAATAACGAAGCTAATGAGTGAGCTATGTAGTTCAGGGGAAGGGTAATAAGTAAGCAAACTTACTTAGGGGTTGTTTGATTACCAATGGGATCTGACTGAGTCAGAAGTTGACTCAATTAGAAGTTTTGACTAGGTCTGCATCTGACTGAAACTTGAATATTTGATTTGGTATCCGATTGACTCTGCTGAATGATAAACATTATCATATTGCCCCGTAATTCTGACGAGTTTGAATTTAATTGGTGATGTATAATCAATAAAAATAACTAAAAATTTTAAATAACATAATAGTTTAAAATTGAAAATGTCATATAAAATACAAGTTAAACATAAATCAAACATAATCAAGCTACTACACATCGAATTTCAAACATATTACAAGAGTTTGCATGTAAATCTAACTTGAAACATCTGAAAGCAGTTGATTAGTAATTTGGTCACGCAAAGTAGCCATATATTTGACGTCTTCTGAACCCCACTCTATGCCTTGTGTGTTTTGACCCTCACTTCCTCCACCTTCACCATCAGGGGTAACCATAGTGTTCTCTTTAAAGTTTGTAAATAATTCATCTTGAATATTGTATTTTCTTATAAAATTATGGACTGCAAAACAAGTAATGATTACGTCTCTTTGCACTGGAAAAGGATAAGGAGTCATTTGTTTTAGGATTGAGAATCTTGCCTTCAATACACCATAAGCACGCTCAATAACATTTCTAAGACAAACATGAGTCATTTCTCCGGTCGCCGGTCGCAGAGATGAGGTTCGACGGTTGGAGGTTCTCCTCGCCCCTTTTCTTCTCCAGGCCAATTGTCTTCTTTTTGGTTGTTGTGGTCTTGGCCAGGGCTTTTGAAATCTAGGCATGGGTCAGCCGACCAGAACCCGGTCAGACGCAATATCAGCAACATCAAACAGGCTGACCAAGACAGCGAGTCACCGGGTCAACCGGGCCAGACGAAAACAAACAGCCCCTTAGTCGACCAATAATGACCCACACGGTGGACACCCATAAGGCTCATATACGGGTAACATCAATTGCAAATTGATGCTAAAAAGCGATAGAAAATCGACATCTAAAAATCTTTTAAGCCAGCGCTAGCGAATCAATTGCAAGATTTGAAACTGAAATGTTTGTTGCTAAAAATAGTCGTAGAAAATTCAACTGCCGTAAGTGATTGAAAATCTGGTTTTGCTATGGACATACTTGTGATCTAGCTAGTGATATTAATGATTTCACTCCACAAAAGTGGTGTAGGGTTATATATCTCTCCAAGTACAAGTTGATACATAACTATGGAAGGGGTTAGAAGAAAAAATTGCAATTTTGAAAAAAAAAGTATTTGTGGCCAGGTTTTGGTCGCAAATCAATCATAAAATAAGACTATTCGTTTCTGCAATTGCGGTCGTAAATACCCGGTTTTCTAGTAGTGAATCCAATGGATTCATGACAATTAATATAATAGTTATATTATTAATTAAATAACGTAACTAAACGGTGTATTCGGTGCTTGACTTAACTTTAACTTTGTAATTAAGGGGCCGGAATGAGTCCGGATCGTTTCAAAATATGATATACAAAGCCTTAATTATCTTACACTTTTTGCAAATGATTGTTTCCTATCTGAAAGATCGTAAAGCAACAATCTTAACAGTTAGTTCTAAGTTCTGCACTAAATATTTAAATAGCGTAACTAAGTTTTCTTTAAGTAGACTTTATGATCTCGGTAGTGTTTTCTTGGCCGTGGTGAATAAAGAAGTGAGAAAGTAGCTCCCGTAAGCAAAAGATGGCTTCCATTTCCACAAACAATTACAAACATAAATCACAATTTAAACAAAGGAAACATAATATCTTTAATAGAAAACAAAGAAATGAGAAGTGATCATATGAGCCTTAATACCTAAGCTCTTACATACAAAGCAAAGCAGGAAGTTCGATAACAAAATCAACAACGAATCACACACACATGCACACACATATATATATATATATATAACTTAGGCACATTGGAAGCCACTTGGGACTTTCTTGCCACAAACATTAAGAAGCAAGCTAAGAGACACCGGCACGTTTAGATTGATCCCCAAAACATTAGCTTTGATGGCGGTGCATAGGCAGACCGCAGCCTCAAGGTCCGCAAGGCCTTGGATGAGGGTGCAGCATGGTTTTACGGGCGGTGAGCCCACTTCGACTCCAACCAACCCACCAAGAAGATTGGCACACACCCCAAGTTTCAAGGTGTCTTTAGGGCATGTTGCCTTGTTGGTTGGCTTAGGCTGTGGTTTTGGTTTGGGGGTAGGGCTGCTACAAGTCCCACAGCCACTCGCAATGGTGAAAAAGAGCAGATTGAGTGCTAGAAAGAGAACTAGTGAAGCATTGCTCTTTGAAGCCATCTTTAATTAATTGAAGTGGCAACTGTTATAATTAACCACTTTAATTAAGATGATTTGTACGTGATGAAGAGCAAGGGGGTGCATGGAAGGGTTTATATAGGTGCAAAAGCTTGGTTTTTGGTGCAGATTTGACCTGGCATCGACAGGTACGCATCAACAATTCAACATGCAAATATATGGCTACTTGCCATGTTTTAAATAATATTTTCCTACATTTTTTTTAACAACACATCGATCTATTTTCTCCTACTTAAACACCTTACTAACTTGCATTTGTAGAAATTTGAACATCATCTTTACAAATAACATTTACCAAATACCACTAGACTATAAGACTATAGTACACATCGATAACAACAATCAGCGGGACAGAAGACCCATTAGCGACAACATGTCGCCGTCATAGGTTTTTCTAGAATTTTGATAGGTCAAAGATTATAGCAGACTGTAAGGGTTAGTGGGATGGAGGGAATATTGGGCGCCACATCCAATATATATTCAACGACACGTCGTCGGTACAAATGAAAAAATATTTTTTTTGTTTTTTAATATGTTTTACCTTCCCTATACCAAAATGGGCGTATTGGTTGGCGTAGGACAGAGGCTTTGCACCGTATGCTATACGCTGGTAATCGCTATAGGTTGTTATTATTGAAAATAATTTTATGTTTTTAAATAATCTATAATGACGATATGTTGCTATAGCTCGAGAAAAATAGCGACAGTAAGTCGTCATCATAAGTCAAAAGGGTCAATAGCGACAACAAGTCGTCGGGGATATTTATTCGTTCCTATAACATCTCATCCTTATATATAGCGGTAATCCATTTGTAGATGGATTGATATGGTTATTGTATCATAGTGGAACTGCAAAAATGTTTATTGTGATTAATGCATCAACTGAAAAGTTATTTTCTTGATTTCACTTATTAATAACTTAAGTTGAGTTTTGTGTATGTTATCTCGCGTTAAAATAGTATATCCAATGTTATTTTTGTTTGTTTTAATTATTGTTCGGGTTGATATTATGAAAAGCTAAAGAATTATTCAATTTGTACCCAAAAAAATTCACTCAAAATTTTAATATATTAAATTTTTTCAACTTGTTTAAATATATATGATGAAACTTAAAAAAATATATATATATACTTAGGATTTTTTTATTGTGATGATTCAAGTGTTGAAACATGTTAACTGGCATATAAAGATGTTGAAGAATAAAGAAATTAATAAATAAAATTAAACATTTAATTATGATGTAGCCAAAAAAAAACAAAATTATTAAATAAAAAATAATGAAATATGTAGCTGGTTATATGTTACAAAGGAAAAGTGGAAAACCGTCCTGATGTATTGGAAACTAAGGCATAAAGGTTTGATATATCTTTGCTACAAACAAATACCAATATAAAATTAAAGTTTGATACATTTTAAATTAGTCTAAATGCACAAAAGATGATTATATCCATCGGTTGAACGCAACAAAAATCCCTAAAAAGATCAGAAAAAGGGAGACGTCGGAGGTGGAGGAACAAAATAGGGCACAAGGCGAAGGTGTAGGCATGTGTAGGTGCTAGAGACGACAATACACCTACTCTGACAAATTATGGAATTTTTTTTTGAACGAAAAAACAAAAAGAACACATTCATGACCCTCCCCCTAATCAACTAAACTTCTTATATATTTTGTATTTTACATATTATTGATGACGAATTAATAATGCTACTTTATTTTATTATTTGTATATTTTAGGCTTATAAAATAATAAAAATTGATTTTTTACACTTTTTATATTAGAATAAAAGTAGATCAATAATACTAGTGGATGTACTCTTCTCTTTACCTCACTCATATATAGTGACTAGTTTAAGTAAACCTATATAATATACGGGTTCAAAAAATATGAAAACAACATAATTAGTACATGTATAAATATTTCGTATGATTAAGTTACGTATTAATTACTATAACATTAAAAAATAAAAAGTTACATTTAAATTATAAATATTTGAATACTTTTTTGAATAATACAATATACAATTGATACGTGAAAATTAAAAAATCAGTTGTCTTAAAATCACACTAACCTAAAATATATAAACATATCAATGAATACATTTTCCTTTTTGTTTTTTTTTAAATTGAATTTTATTTGACTATAAAAATATGTATAGTTCCAAACAAAATGATTACGCAATTAAGTTGATAATATAAAAAACTAAATTTAAAATAAAATGAATTATTACTATTAATTGAGTTTCTTAAAATAAAAAAATGACTAAAATAATATATTAGTTTAGACGGGATAATTATTTTGAGGAGTAATATGAGAGCAGTAGCGTAGCCAAGGGAGGGGGGGAGCAGCCGCCCACCCTAAAATATTTTTTTAGTGTTATATATATGTGAAAATCTCTACCGCTCGCCATAAACTTTTTCAATCCCCCCCCCCCTTTAAATTCTGGAAACTAATAAAAGAACAATATCATCTCAAATACATTGTTTGGAGCGTAACTACAATGAGGTCCGGTGATCTTCCGACAGGCCGGCGAACCATATTTTCTCACTAACCGAGTTTGTAATCGAATGGATTTTTGAAATTTCACTCTCAAATAATCATGTAATTAGTATGAAGAAATAAAATTATATCAAGATAAATAGGTTAAATTTAAATTAGTTTCAAGATTGATCTCAAACATGTTGAACATATCACCAATTTTATGAGTATAATTGTTTCAAAATCACATATCACTATTTTCATGAGTATAATTGCTTCAATACGATTCTTGAAATATAAACATATACGCAAATTCACGAGTTCGGGAACCACTTTAACGATTTTAACGTCAATGAACCAACTCGTCCCGATCTGACTCGAATCGGACTGAAAAAATATAAATATTATATTGCGATAGGCAAAATGACCGTTAAATTTTCCGCCCCCGTGAAAAAAAAATCTGAATCCATCATTGCATGAGAGTGTCATGTGGTATCATAGTTACTCTTTTATTATATACTATAGATTTGGGCAAATGAGACCGAGGAGAACGCCACACCATCATTGTGAGTGCTTTTATTTGTGCATTAAGAGTAGCTTTATTATAGCACTAGGAAGTAGGAACTAGTGTCTTTAGTCTAAGCTAAAACAAATTAAACTTTAGAATTCATTCTGCATTCTATCCCATCTCAAGTGTAATTGTTAGTATATTTTACCTTGCAGACTCTTTAGAGTGCATATCATCTGCATGTCAGCATAGACATGTGGCAGTTGTGATAGTTGGTTGGTTGGTTTCTTAGCTATAGTAGCAAGGGTATGGTTATCACCCTCATACGCTAATGTGTATATTACATTCATATGCATAATTAATTTTCTTGTCACATTTCTCAAGAATGCAAAAGCATTTTCAATTATAACACTAACTTCAACCTAAAATAATTATGTTAGGTTTGCTAATTTGATGGGTGCCTTGAGAGGCCTGCAGATATTCTTGGTTGTGGAGCAATAGTCCGAATAAACACCACTTAAGCTACAAATAAGAGTTTTCAATGAACAGAATCTATAGATAAAAGATAGTCAGTAATCACCACTTGTTTCGTATGCATTTGTTGATTTTATTTGTCATTTATTTCAACTGTGATGGACACCTTCAAAAAGTATTCTAGCAGGACAATGAAATATCTCAAATTGTAGGATTGAGTACCAAACAATAAGTCAAATGTCATCTCCATCGACAAAGTTTTCTTCGTATTCACACCATATGATTGCGGCTCGATTTGTTCTTCTTTTGTATCCTGTGAAGCAAGTTGCATTCCCATTCACATCTATTTTGGTCCATTAAACTTGTTGTCTAGTGTTAATATTCTCTCCGTAGGGTAAAAAAATGGCGGCTTATATAAATTCATAATAATATTCATGATGTGTAGTTTCTGGCATTACTTGTGCCACTGAAATGCAAACCTTTATTTATTTATTTTTTACACATAAGCAGTCTTGATACCAAACCAACCATCGATTGGTTAACGACCCATCGAAGGCGGTTCCACTTTCTGCATTTTGGTTGGCTCCACAATTTTTCTTTGTAGGGTCTGGCGAGGCGTTTACTTACATAGGCCAACTCGAGTTCTTCTGGAGGGAGTGTCCTAAAGGAATGAAGACGATGAGCACTAGGTTGTTTCTAAGTACGTTGTCGTGGGGTTCTTTCTTAGCTCATTGTTGGTGATCATAGGGCACTAGGTGAGCAGAGACAAGGACCCACGGCTAGTTGATAACTTGAATAAGGGGAAGCTTAATAACTTCAATTTGTTGCTTACAGTTTTTAAATGTTTTGAACATTGGGTTGTATCTGATAGTAGCAAGATGGTATGTTTACAAGGAGCTTAGGCTTTCTAGAGAGGGTATTGAGTTAAAACAAGAGTGAACCTCAAGATGATGATGTTGATGATTATAATGAAATAATAGAGATGTAGACAATTGCTATGAGGAATACATTATTATTTACACAATTTCTAGGCTCTTTTTGCCCTTTATTCTTATTCTAATTACTCTTAAATATTTCTGGGCTCTTTTTCCCCTTTATTTTTTATCCTAATAACTCTAAAATAGCTAATAAGAACATTTTGATTTTTCTAATCATGATTTTCACCTAACATTCATCAAAACTTAATACCAAATTATATACACTATGTATAGTAGACATACAGGGGCAACTTTTAGTTAGCTCATCATCTGCTGCTGGACTCATTTATTTCTGGGTAAAATTTACCAAATATATGTGGGCAACCGTCCCATCTACCATCCTCTCGTGTCTCCCAGTATCCGCCTACATAACGATAGGTACCATTTTCACCGTCCTTTTCAAACCATCGTGGTTTCCATCCATTTTCTTGTAATTTTCTTGACTGCACAGTTTAGAGCAGAGAAATTGTTTGTTATATCATACAACAAACGCATGTTTTGGCTGTTCAAATAGTTGTCAAGAGTTAGTAGTACCATTCTCTGCCTACTCTCGAGGCGTAGCTTTTCAGCGTTTGCCATGTCATATTCTCCATTCTCTAGATGGCGTTGGTCTGGCCTGAGTCTTGAATCCGTAGGTGGAAGCTTCTCCTTATCAAACATCAACAATAATAAGCATAACTGAACAAGCCAATTTACATGTAACAAATATACTTTTTCTTATCAATAATACCTTCAATCCCGGGGTTAACTCATTCAATGTGATAGCAAAAGACGTTAGATTGTATCGAGTGACATTATTAGGAGGCATAGTCCTTTGCCATAACAGATTTGCATCAGCCACATCCTTTGGCTTCCCACCATTTACGTAATACATGCTGTCATCCCACCTTCCGAATAATGTTGCATGTTTCTTACCACTACCATCTTCAACAAACCCGTGTACCTGTTCAATAGCCGGGCTCGTCATAATATCCCACAGTTTGTACTCATTAATATCTAGCAGCATTTACCTGGCGGGGATTTCTTTCAAGGATAGACTGT
>BJCO01364313.1:0-10120 GCA_018326465.1 Flaveria floridana
TTTAATGTGTATATATATATGTGGGTGTTTATAATATAGTCATGTCCTATAGAGTACGTATATGTACATACAATAAGTAAGTTATATACACCTATTACTCGTACACATATATATAAGCATTCCAAAGAATTTTCCATGTATTTAAACATGCATACGTAAAAGTTTGTATTTATACACACGTAGGTGTGAGTTTTGGGTATATTTTCATACATGCATATGTAAATTACCACTATATAAACATGCATGCAAACATGCACATGTATATCCATAATGTACACATACTAAACAATACATTAATCGTGATCGTATAAAATTTTTCGACGTAATATAATAAAATAATTTTTAGGGTCGTCACAAGTTGACACTGCTTCAGCCCATAATGTTTGGGGCAACCCAGATGAAATCAACATGCATCCGACCTTATCCATCAAAGTGCGATTCATTCTCTCCACCAAACCATTTTGCTGCGGAGTGCCAGGAATGGTCAAGTGCCTAGCTTTGCCATGGTCTTTGCAGAATTGATGAAATTTCCCACTACAAAGTTCCAGCCCATTATCTGTTCTAAGTTTCTTGACCTTCCTTGTTTTCTGAGTTTCAACTAAGATCTTCCACTCCTTAAACCAGCCAAATGCTTAATGCTTGTGCTTCAAAGGGTATACCCAGACCCTTCTAGAGTAATCATCCACCAGTGACATGAAATACAAAGCACCAACAAGTGACTTAACTTTAGCAGGACCCCACAAATCAACATGCACATAATCTAGTACCCCATCTGATAGGTGTCTACCTTTGTGAAATCTCACCCTATGAGACTTTCCCATTACACAGTTTTCACAGAACCCAAAGTCACAACTAGTTAAGCCATGTATTACATTTTGCTTATGTAACTCTATCATACCTCGATTACTTATATGGCCTAGCCTTTTATGCCACAACCCAGCAGTATCTCTCTTACTTGAACTGACAACATTAGCCATGGTGCATTCTACATGACCATCCAGTAAGTATAGGTTATTGCCCCTCCTTGTCCCTGATAATACCACCATTGACCCCTTAAAAACCCGAGCTTTCCCATTCTTCAAATTGACCGTATAACCAGCACTTTCAAATGTTCCTAAGGATATCAGATTCTTAGCAAGGCCTGGTATATACCTGACATGGGAGAGCTCCGCCTCAGATCCATTATCCATGGTTAAGATTACTTTACCATGGTCTTTAATCACCTGCGGTCTGTTGTCCCCTAACTTTACTTCACCGAGTTCTTCATACTTCAATTCTTTGAAGAATTCTTTGTTTGGGGTCATGTGGTACGAGCAACCGGAATCCAAGATCCACTCCTCCTTTGATCCATTCCCAGTCACGACTAGGACCTCTGCACTGTCATAGCCATCCATGATATCATCAGACACTTGATTCCCTTGAACCTTGGACTTAGTTCTCTTCTTCTTGTTTCTATCAGGACACTCTCTTTTCAAGTGTTTTTCTGATCCACATATGTAACATTTTCTTTTGAACTTCGACTTCGATCTGCTTGACACTCTGGGTTTGAAGGATCTTTGTTCAGATCAACCTCTAACAATTAGTCCCTCCGAACTTTCATCCTTTACTTCAGTCTTCTTTTGTAACTCTTTTGAGTTCGTGGCTGCCAGCACATCATTCATGGTTAGGGTGTCTCTTCCGAACATGAGTGTATCCACCAAATGTTCATACGATTGGGGCAGTGAAGCCAAGAACAGTATTGCTTGATCTTCGTCCCCAATTGTAACCTCAATGTTCTCAAGATCCAGGATGAGTTTATGAAACTCATCTACATGATCATTGAGGCTTTTACTAGGGACCATCTGGAAGGAGTACAGAAGTTTCTTGATATACAATCGGTTAGCCAGGGACTTTGTCATGTACAAGGTCTCTAGCTTCAGCCAAATTCCGGCAGCCGTCGTCTCTTTCGAAACCTCCCGGAGAACTCGATCGCCAAGACTGAGGATGATGGCACTGTGTGCCTTCTTCATCATGTCTTTCCACTTCTCCTGCAAGTCTGCAGTCTTCTCCGCCGTTGTGTTTGCCGGAATCACCACCTCTCCTCCTTTCAATGCGTCGACGACACCTTGGTGAACAAGGAGTGCACGCATCTTGAGCCTCTATAGACTGAAAGCGTTTCTTCCGTCGAATTTCTCAAGATCAAACTTAGTTGACGCCATCGTTTCCTTCAATCGATCGTTGATTCGCCTCCGATTAAATTGTTATCTTCCCCAATTGAGCCGTCGTGGCTCTGATACCACTTGTTGCAAAAGAACACTCAAGAACAACACAATCGAATCCTCACACAACTTGAATCAATTAACTATTGAAACGATTACAAGATTAAGAGATTATCAAATCACAGTTATCTAATCTTCCTTTTAATCTCAAGGCTAACGGTAATTAACAACCTCTAACAAACTCTTCAAGAGTTGACAGTTTCAACCCCTACACTTGTTACAATATTACTAATATAACCAAAACTATTAATGTGTTGGCTATGACCAAATCATATCAACATGATTTATATCAAATTATTAGATTAATAGTCGTCGGCCTCAAACAAAATATACATATTACAATGATTATTGTTAAATTAAATGTTGTACACAAATAGTAATAGTTGAACTGCATGTACAAACACGTCACCTTACAACAAACTAGTAACAAAAGAGTTAGTTTTCAAAGATGACTTGTCTCAAATATAACCGTGTTTTAAGCGTATTAGTTGTGGGTAAGAGAACTTCATAGTAAGTGTGTTTGAACGGGAACAATTGTAGGATGGATAGCTTCATTGTAAGTTTTCAATCAAGCAACTAAAATCAATTTCTTAAGCATTTTTTCAGATAAAAAGAATAATATTAGTTGGTATGATCAGTCAAATGTTACACATCTATAGAATCTAGGCAATAGTTAAATGCATGGAGAATGTGATTGAGAAATAGTCGTAAAATACGATAACAACATCCAACAGAAGGCATCGATTTTGATAAATTTAAACCATAATTATAAGTTTATCATAATCTCACCAAAATCAACCAGTGTTTCTTCTAAAAGATAACAACATATTCTCTGAACTCGAACAGAGTACACGACCAACTTGCAAAACACAAAAGACAAAAGAGAAAACAACTATACACCAAGTAGACCAGTTCAGATGCGCTTGCGAAAAAGAGTTGCATCACCGTTAAGCACGAAGGGAAGCCGAAGGTCTCGGATAATCAACCATCCGGGTCCCAGCTTCTTGCCTGCAGGATCGGGCTTTATTAGTTTTGGGCTCCACGTGTGGGTTCGGGTTCCTACGTTCACCTTTTTCATCGTCTTGAAGTTCTTCTAAAGTGGACACCACCTGATCCATACTTGGTCTCATTTTGGGTTCCATACATAGACATTGAAGTGCAAGGTTGGCTACTTTGAGAGCCCGTCCAAGTGAATATTGGCCCTCGAGCCGTGGGTCAAGAACCCGAAAGATTCTTCTTTTGTTGCTTAAACATGGCAGGGCCCATTCGACTAGGTTTTGTTCACCAGGTGGACGGTTTTTGTCTATTGCTTTTTTGCCTGATAAGATTTCAAGAAGAACCACTCCGAAGCTGTATATGTCACTCTTTGTAGTTAAGTGACCTTTATGAAAAAAAGGTAAACTTGTCAAACATGAGTTAAGAGATAATAAAAAAAAAGCAAAACTAAATATACTTTTGAGGGAGAGAATATAATCCAGAAAATCATGGGTGGCAAGATGGGAATGAGTAACGGGTCAAAATGAATTTGAGTTGAACGTTGACCCACAAACACATTTCGTCCATTTTTTAAAATCTATTATAGTTTGTTAATTATGAACGAAAGACAACATGACTTTTTATAGAACAATTTAGGAGGCTGTTTTATGCACTAAATGTTAAATAAAGATCTGGGAAACTTCAACCTGACTGATCGTTTCTCACAAAATCAACCAAATTTTACTATTCAGAAGTAAATTGGTTGAAATTGGCACCTATCAGGCTATCACTAAAATAAACATGTCAATGTCAAGTACAATTACTAATGTTACTTCACTCTTTTTTTTTCAAGATCAACACTTCTGAAATGCCAAAATAACAAGAGAAACAGACAGAACTCAACTACCATCTATCATAAATACCCTTAAAAACTTCACAAACAAAGATCAAGGAAAATGGAATCCTGATACCTGTGGATAGATATTCAGGAGCAGCATATCCATAGGTTCCCATAACCCTAGTGGAAACATGGCTTTTATCACCAGTGGGGCCATCCCTTGCCATCCCAAAATCAGATAGTTTTGCATTGAAATTCTGTTGATTGTAGTCAAAGTCAGAAAATACCATTTTAACCACACTACACATATTAACATCCTCATATGTTCTGACAACATATACTATGAATTAAACAAATAAAATTCAAAGATTATTTAATATAAATCATACCGAATCAAGTAGTATATTAGAAGTCTTGAAGTCCCGGTATATAACCGTTGTTTCAGCATTGTGAAGAAAGGCAAGACCCCTTGCAGCACCAAGAGCAACTTTCATGCGTAGACGCCATGAAAGTGGTTGGAAGTAAGAACCTCCTGTTTTGCATATAAAATTTTTATTTAAATTCAGTAGTTTAGTATTAAATATTTGAGGCTAACATGGGTGGAAGTAAGAACCTCCTGTTTTGCATATAAAATTTTTATTTAAATTCAGTAGTTTAGTATTAAATATTTGAGGCTAACATGGGTGGAAGTAAGAACCTCCTGTTTTGCATATAAAATTTTTATTTAAATTCAGTAGTTTAGTATTAAATATTTGAGGCTAACATGGGTGGAAGTAAGAACCTCCTGTTTTGCATATAAAATTTTTATTTAAATTCAGTAGTTTAGTATTAAATATTTGAGGCTAACATGGGTGGAAGTAAGAACCTCCTGTTTTGCATATAAAATTTTTATTTAAATTCAGTAGTTTAGTATTAAATATTTGAGGAGGCTAACATGGGTGGGTCGTGGATGGGTAAATACGGTTCAAGTTGAAACGAATCATTTTCAAGCAAGGGGCCAGCAGAACTGGGTTGGCTCACAAAGACTTTTAAAGTTCAAATATATTATGAATTTATAAATGATGAGCGTGTTAATCATGAGTAAGAAAACAATATTATCAACATAATAATCTTAATATTTAAATAAAATGATTTAGGAGGTTGTATGCTTTTGATTAGACTTTGAGATGCTTTCAATCCATTTGACTCATTCAACCCATTTAGATTATTCTTTAACAATTTTATTGGGCAAACTGCACAAAATAGCACACACTTTCCCTTGTAGAAACAAACTTCAAACTGAGCACAAAATAGAAATCAACTTGCATTTTCTTACTGATTTTAGCAACCAAGTGACGCTTTAGTACCAGTTGTAGCAACTATAGACATGTTTAACCAGTGGCAGGTCATTATTAAGCTGATTTTACAAAACTGACATGGAATCTTATTTGTCATTCTGGTGTGTATGTATAAGCCATGATCCATCATCCATCTTATGCAACATTTAATAATCAACTTTAAATACAACCATAGTACCGTACCCACTGAATCCCACCCAAAACAAACAAAATATCATTTCCTTTAACTTGTAAATTACTTTTGTTCCTGGTGGCATGGAGTCAATAAGTGTCACATCAACAATTAATTGGTTAAACGCTGGTTAAAACAAGGTTGGTTGCTAAAATCGGTAATAAAATGCAAATTAGGAAAAACGTAGAGATCCTTCATACTTAGTGCACTTTGTCCCTTTTTCATTTAATTTGTTTAAGATGAACACAACCGAAATCGACCTGTTCATAAATCATAACTAAATGGGCTGAAAATGCCACCTTTACATGTGGAGAACTAATAAACATGTAGAAAAACATTGTTGACTTACTCCTGAATAAATGATTCTCCATGCTACCTTTTGGCATAAACTCATACACCAAAAGCCTATGATCATCTTCTAAGCAATAACCAATTAATTTCACAAGATTAGGATGGCGTAATTGTCCAAGATAATTTATTTCTGCCTGCACAAGTGGAATATTCATATGTTGAGAAGCTAAACATGCTGACAAAAGAATGACATTTTCAAAATTATTGAGTAATTATTGGATAAGGACAAATTTGTATTTGTGTGTTGGTCTAAAGGCACACTAATAACTAAAAACAATATCTCCTAATTCACACACTAGGGGATGTGCCCGGATGTGGAATTTAAAGAAATATTAATACTTAATTGAATCAGAATTAAATAATAAGTTAATTGATGTTAGGGATGGTTAGGTAATTTACAATTATTTCAAATAGTTTACTTAGAACTACTCATGCATAGACAAGCTAAATGACATATTCAAAGTTATTTGATGATCGGATAAGGATACAAGTGTTCTTTTGTGTCCAGGTCTAATGGTAAATTAATAACTAAAAACATAACTAACATAATTCACAGACTAAGGGATATGCCTGGATTTTTTTCTCGAATTACTCATGCTTCTACAATATGGTTCAATACCAACGTACTATAAAAGCACCAATGTCCCAAAGATAGTTATTCTTTTTTTTTTTTCCTTTTAAATGTTTGCATATGCAAAAATAAATGCACGGTTGACTATAGATCAATAACCTGCAGACACTAAGCATCTCCAACTTATGCACCAAACATGTACACTGATATGGTGTGAAAAGAGCATATTCTTATAATATGCTTACACCAAATCATTTTAAATCCAATGTATGCAAACACAAGATAATTTAGTTTTTGGACATTATGTTGTGACTAGTAAATTCTTATATCTACAAAATCTAAAACATCGTTTTAATCTTATATTTATTAATTTATTAAAATTAATCAACTTAGTTTAAAATAAGTAATATAAAATTCTAAAAGCTTGTTCAATATGGTACTGATAGTAAAGGTCTCAATGAGAATGTTTCCAAAATATATTTTTGTATTATTTATGTTGAATACTTATAAAAAGTAAATTGATTAAACTTGGTCTTGATATGGTGAAAAATACTAAAATTGGGGTGACAAATGGTGTTACACCAAAAAAGTACATCGGTGTCTTGATTGGAGATGGTTTTACACCAAATTTTACACAACTGTGGTGTTTTGGTGCATACATTAGAATGGTCTAAGCAGATTGCATTGAACATAAATCTTAAAAATTCAAATTGATGATCAAGAAAGTGAAAAGAACTAACCAACCACTCCCTGTGGCCCTGAAATCCTTCTTGATTTAGCCTTTTCACAGCAATCACAATACCAACTCCAGGCTTTGAAGCAGCAAGTGAATGCTCATCGACCCATCCTTTAAACACCGAACCAAACCCGCCTTCCCCTAGAACACTATCCGGTCGGAAGTTTCTAGTGGCATTTTTAAGCTCACTGTAAGTAAATCTTTTTAAATTGGATGACTCCAAAATTTCATCTTCACTTCGAGGTGTTTGCGCTTGAGAACCGGTTGAAACCTTGCTACTTGAACTACTATTTCCATTCTTTTCTCCAGTTTTCGACTCATAACCTACATAAATACAGTCAATTTGTTTTAAATAAACAATAATACACGCTTAGAAACTAACTCAAATGAGCATTTACCTCCTGGCTAATGCTTTAATCAATTTAATCAACTAACTGCCTAATTTTAGCAATAAAAAATAGCTATAATCAGCTTCAGAAAGAATATCCAAACATCCCTAATGTCATCATATATTCAATCAAATACTTCTGAGATCTTAAAAACTCAGAAGTTTTGTTTTTTAATAATGTTTAATGTACCAATTACTACAGTAATCCTTGGGAAAAACAGCAACAGATAACCACAGATGGAAAAGAAGTATCTAATCAACAAATTTTCTAATTAAACATCAAATTAGTCAAAATTAACAGGTAAGAAACAAGAAATCACCAGTGGATATCCCGCTCTCAGCTTTAATCTGAATACTCCAACAAATCCCCATTACAAATCTTCAATCCCAAAACCCTAGTTCAGATCACAAACGAAGCTTATTTATCAGCTTTCACTCGCATTCAACAGCTACAAATACATATCTTCAACAAAATCCGAATCAAATCCGATCTGTTGAGCTAACAGCAGCAATAATCCTCGGATCTGATGCGAATCCCCCTTTTCTCATAACTTTTAACACGCAAATCGATGGTGTTTCAGCTACCCAATTTCAACACCAATCAGCAACTACTACTTCTCTTCTTCGTTGAATTGCTTGATTGAAGACGATAATGATCGTTTTTTGCAGTGGATTTGATGATTTCTTTGAGAAATTAGAAATCTTTTTGTGGAGACTTTGGTGAAATTTGGTTGACTTGTGGACTCTTGCTTCAACTGACTGGAGTTGAAGTACTGATGATAATAAGCTATTTACATGAATAGTCCTCTAACTGAAGTTATATATGCAATATCAGTACTTGTGGTTTGATTTGTAGTTTTGTGTTGTTTGGTTGTGTTGAGTATGTTATTGCTAGGGGTGAAAACTTTGTAGCGTGTTGAAATAGTTGTTTTACTAGTAAAATTATGAATGTTTATTATCATTGAGGTTTCTAACACCTTATGTCTATCATGTAAGTCGTAAGAGAGAGGTTGGTTGGGTTTTGAATGGCACGTGGTCGCTGGTTAGTCTCATGTTACGGGTCTCATTGCATATGAAAGTGTCATTGTTAAGGGTTTATTTCGGCATGTATGAACAACTTGGGTCTAATAAGTGATGTGAATAATTAGTTAGGTTGAACAGATATATATTAAAGGAAGTAACAAAATGATTCTATTAAATAGGTACTTTTGTTGTCAATTTTAACCAAGCTTGTAATGGTATTTTTTTATTTAATTTTTGTAAAGTTATATGTTTTAAAAATTGATTATCACAAAAGTGACTAAATTGACAACAAAAAATCGGTTTTGTTTTCTTCAACTTTTGGTAATATTTTGGCTCCTAGGTCTGGATTTTAAATGGTGCATTCTTCTTTGACATCTAAAGAACTTTTTCAAGAGAGATGTCTGGTAATGCAATTTATTCTAACTATTAAGGAGTAACGTCTCATAAACATACACATGTATTAGTAAAACAATATCATTTTATAGCTACTTAAACAACTTTTAGCATATCTTAAATTATAAACATGTTACTTGTTCATACATTCAAATAATCTCTATCATTTCACATGCATATTTAGTTTCAAATTACCTAGAATACGAGTTAAAACATGGTCTTTTTTTATTGATTACAGCACAAAAACAAAAAATCGACATAAATTTGATGAGGGGCTGGTTATGTCAATTTCATAAATTACAATACTACTTATAAATTTATAATCTAACATCCAACGTATAAAATAAATTGAGTGTTTGGTGGTGGAGTGAAGGAACAAATATTCATATTCTATAGCAGCTGATTCGGGTTATTGTGGTAGGGTTGACTACAAGTCAAAGTAGGGCTTGTATACTGCTTTCGTGGAAGCCAAGTGTGTCAAATAAATAACTATTGGGCCTTTACACGTGTTTCTTTTGGGTAATAGTTTATTATTCTTGTGGAGTTGTAAAGGATAATTCCATGTTGATAGTATTTTTTTCAATAAGAAATGTACGATTCTGTTTTGAAAGATACATGTTATTTTAATTAGGCACATTTATTAGTTTTTTAGTAGGGACCGCACGTCCAACCCTCTCAGAATGAAACTTATTGCTGAGAAAATCATCTTGCTTAACTTTAAGATTTTTTGCTCGAGTGAGATTTGATAGTACTTATAATTTCTTTTTTGAATTATACATTATACCCACAATTCCTTTTTTTGTTGAAGTAACACGTTTGATTTATATCATTAGTTGACGTTGATTATTTTTATTAAATGTATACTCTTTTAATTAAACTCTAAGCAGTCCAACATCCTTTGTTTGTATGATAAATACGTCTTTTTACTTGTTTATTTTTTTATTTGTTTTTTATTGTTTCTTTCCCATGATAAATGGATTAATACTGATATTTAAGTAATGTAATCCATTGTGCTCTAAGCCAAGGCCGAAGCTGAGCAGGGGCGAAGCTTCATTGGGGGCGAGGGGCCCCTTTTTTT
>BJCO01364315.1:0-11990 GCA_018326465.1 Flaveria floridana
GAGGAGGAGGAGGAGGCGGCAAAGTAGAATCTTGAAAGAAAAGAAATGATAAGAAATGATGATTCCAGCCAACTGTAACACCTGAAATTTCTAGTTAGACAAAAGAAAAGAAAAATTATAACAAAAGAAAAAGAAAGTATCTTGAAAGAAAATGAGAAGAAACAAAAGTGGACCGGGCTTTGTGTAAAAGTGTAAAAAGTCAAATATCTTTTATATATAGGGATGGCCGCCCATGCCACCTTTTTACAACTGCTTTCTGTCGACCAAAAAGAAAAGAAAGAAGAGCAGAAGAGAAGGGTTTTTCGGATTCTAGAGAGAAAGCAACTGAAATTGAAATTGGTAAGCATTTTATGAGTTTTTGGTTCGGTTTTATAGATTTCTTGGCCATGTAACCAAATATTATCTGTTCTTATGTGTAAATGTGTTCGGTTGGATGTTTTAACATGGCTAGGTGTTAAGAAATCTTTGAAAGTTCGAGTTCAAAGACTTTAAGCTTCAAAGCAGCTAAGGTGAGTTTCTAGACCCCGACTTTTTACACGTTTTAACTCTTTTGGGGCTAAAAATGCATTAAAAATGGTTTTATAGTTATATTGTATGTACACCCGTATGTTTATTGCTTATGTGTTGATGCTTTATGGTTGAAAATGCTTGTTTGAGGTTTAAAATGGGTGTACCAAGTTTAGAACAGGTCATAGTGATGTTTGGGACTGGAAAACAACTTAGAAACGTGTAAGTATGTGCACATGCGCCCAAACAGGGCCCATGCGCCTAGTATTTGCCTTAGAAAGGTTTTTAAGTAAGGAGATGCGCCCAAACAGGACCCATGAGCCTAAGAAATTGCTTAGAAATATTAAGTGTAGGCTCATACGCCCAAACAGTACCCCATGCGCCCGAATGATGCCTTAGAATTTCGAAGTGTAAGTTCATGCGCCTAAACAGTAGCTCATGCGCCTGAGTTTTGGGCTGAAATGACTAAGTGTAAGATAAAGCGCCCAAATAGTTCCCATGCGCCCATAGGCTCCATGCGCCTAAGTGTTAAAATGGTTAAGTGTAGGCTGATGCGCCTACATAGTTGAGAAACGCCCAAACAGAGCTGATGCGCCCAAACAGGGATGATGCGCCCAAATGGTTCCCATGCGCCCAACACTTAGAAAATTTTTCTGAATTTTGAGGAAAAATAGAATTTTAGGGTTTGACCTTAGTTTGACTTGTGGGCTGTTTTGGACTATTCTAAGCATGAATAAGTGAGGGTTTATGAATAGTATATGCATGATGTTATGATGAATGTATGATGTGCATATATGTATAAGTTGTTATCTTTTATTAGTTTTCAAAACGTATTTATATTGTAATATAATATACGTTAAGTATCATGTTATTACTTTACGTCGTATGATGAATGGGTGAATGAACGTAAAGTATAACGTAATGAAGAGAAAGATAACAAAGATGAAAAGTGAAACGTAATGAAAGAAAGAAAAGGCTTACAAGCAGAAAGAAAGAAGAATTGCAACTCTTTGTGAGTTGATAGCTCAACTGTGTGTTTTATAACGTGCGATTCTAACCCATGAGGGTTCACACACAGGGGATCAGTCTAGGTGACTGAATCCCATAGTACGAAATGTGATCCTTGTCATTTGATTTTAACATAAATCCTATTAGAATTAAAGCAAAAGAACAAACAAACTAACTAAGGTGAGTCCAACCTATTCTTGATCTTCAATACTCCCCCTAGGTTGGATCTCAACGGCTTCATCTTAATTCTCCTCTTTAGCTCCAGCCTGGTCTCTTCCTTCACCTTCATCTCTTTTGGCTTTCTCTGATTCTTGCTGTTCAGCTCCAGCCTTTTCAACTGCATCATCTGCATCTTTGGCAGTCTCTTCTTCAGCATGTGCACTAGCTTGAAGTAATTGCTTGGTCAGATCTGGCACATCCATTCTCGTCTTGTTAGCTTGAATGACTTTCTCTATTAGCTCCCTGACTTCAGCTCTCACTCCTATTGCTTTGTTTACTACTCTCATAAAAAGACTGGCTTCAGTCCTTGTTTCAACTCCAGCTCCTGCTTTAATATGATTTTCACACAAAACCTTCAGATCCTCTTCTCTAAACAAAAACACCTCCATTGGATCAAACAATTTGATCTCCTAATCACCCTTAATCCTTATCACAACTTCCCCGGTGTTATTGTCATAAAACCACGTGACAAAATCTTTTAGCATCGGGGGAAGTACATTGGACACACGTATTCTATTAACAGTCTTTGCAGGCTTTAATTTTAACACAATATTTCCTTTTCTTATGGCCCAATCCAAATTCTTCTTGGACCTCCTTCTCTCAGGCTTCATGTAACCAAAAGCTTCAAAATTGTCGTTTAGCCCTTTCTTAATCTCCTTCTCCAACATCATAGCCCTCTCACTGGCATCATCATCTATCAAGGGAATCTCAGCTAATCTCCTCAAATCCCACCTAGGCAAGGTCTTAAATGCCTTCCTCTTGTTCACATAATAGATCTTTCCACCCCTCCTCTTAATCATAAATAGTTTGAACTCAGCATTGTATTTCCAGCTTATGATTTTCTTATCAGCATCCTTCTTGCTGGCCTCTTGAATGTTTTAAAATAGGGGAGTTATCTCCTCTGATTACTTTTCTTTTTCAAACCAATCCTGCTGATCCAGCTCAATCACATCACCTTCTGTCGACCTTTGCTGAGCCACATATATTACAGGCCTCTCATCCACCTCATAATATTCGGGCTCTGAGCTGTAGTCAACAAGTTGCTCATCATCCTCTTCTTCTTCATCAACTAGCCTTATTTCAAGCTCTTTCCCTTTATCTTTTTTAGCCAAGTTCATGTGCACTTCCTCTCCAATCAGATCTTTTTCAATATCAAATCTCAAGTTAAATTCAGCCTTAGAGATTCTAACTCCACCAACATCCATATCTTTCTCAACACCACTTCCTCCAGCACCTACATCAACATTACCAGCCCTTTCACCCATTTCATCAGCACCAGCTTCACTAGAGTCAACATCAAAAACTGGATCTGCAACTCCACTCATGCCCTCTCCTGCCCTTGATGATCATCCAACATTCAGAAACTCATATTTGGAGGTATCAGTAAGATCTTTCAATTCAGCTTCAGATCTTTGATTTGGCAGCCTGGCCGCTGCTTTCAGCTCGTTCAGCTCCTTGAATATTATCTTAATCAATTTCTGCTGGTCTACTACCATTTTCTTCAAACCATCAATCACTACATCCTTTTCCTTCTCCCGTGTCTCTTGATTCACCAACTTGGTCTTTATCATGCTTAGTTCATTTGCCAGTGAAGCATTGACATTTCTGATCACATCTTGATCAAGATCAGACCTGGCATCTTTCCTACCTGCTTGTTCTGTGAATGCCAACTGTTTGTGCTTAGTTCTTCTTTTAGACACATTTGCAGGTTCACATTCCTCAGCCCTCCTCTTACTTCTCTTCTCTTTCTGAATTCTCACCTCCTCAGCCACCTCTTCAACTTCTTCTTCAAAAACATATTCCTTTTCTTTTGCATATCTCTTCCTTTTCTTTATTGCCTCTTCTCTCTTTTCTCTGTTTTTCTCATCATTCTTGTTCTCAGTTTCAACCAGCCTTCGAATATAGTTCCACATCTCGGCTAGATACATATTCTCCCACAGATAAGTGATCTTCCCACTGAAGTCGTGTCTAATTACCGAACAATCAGCAAATATCCTTGTATTCATTTGTGCCAATCTTTTGATTTCTCCACGTCTTGGCACATTTGGGATTAGATCATCAATCAACATTTGGATGAATCTCGGGTATAGCAACCACTTATCTTTCTTCAAGGCCATGATATTTTCAGTCATGCAGTCAAAAATAAGTTTTGCAATATTTGCCTTTTGACCTCTACAAAATATGATCATTGCCCTAGCCCAGTGTATGTTTAGCCCATCTGATCCTCCCTTTCTATGATCAAGACACATGATAAAAACGTGGTTATATATCTTCATTCTTTATACAGAAGAGATTTCTTAATTTCCTTGTTTGAGCCAAACGGGGGCCCTTCATACCCGATACTTCTGAAAGCCTCTAGAACTTGGTTATCAGAAAGCACTACCTCTGGCCCACAGTCTTCCTCAAGATGAAGTACCCGGGCAATAATCTCTGCAGTGATTACTATGTCATGACCCTCAATTCTTGCAACTATCCAAGGCGGCACGGTTCCAACATCATGCTCAGTTGATCTCCAAAAGTCTTGCACGTGAAGGTCATAGATGGTAGGCATATGAGAAATGGCATAAGATATTAGAGATTTCCTCAACCATCTTATACAGTCTCTAAATGCTACAACTTTTGGATTCCCATCATCCAGAATAGCCACTATGTTGAACTTGTCATCAAACTTTAAGTTTGCCATGTCAACTGAAATAGACACACACAAAGATTAGTGAAAAGGATATACACAGCGAAAGACAAAAAAAATAATGAAAAGTAAGATTTTTGGCTAGTTTCGCTGGCAGCGAAACTGTAATTTCACTCGGCGAAACAGTTAGTTTCGCTGTCAATAAACCATAGATTCGCTGGTGATAAAACATAGATTCACTGAGTTTAAGTTATTGAGTTATGTGCATTAGTTGTTTACTAGTTTCGCTGACAACTTATTTAGTAAGTTCGCCTAGGAGAAACTATATTTCGCTATTAGTTTCACTCACTATTAAACTCAAGAAGCTATACCGATATAGTTTCGCTGACAGTTTCCTAGCAAAACTGTCTCTTGTACTTCGACAGCACAACTTTACAGTTTTGCTTGAAACTATGAACTTTCGTTCAGTTTCGCTGAAGTATCTCGCAGTGTCACTGGACGAAACTGCGACTTTCTAACTTCAGCGAAACAACAATCAACAAATTAAACAAGCAAAATTAACCGATTAAAGCTAAAATCAAGGTCGCCCAACCCACCTAATGATAAAAGAACGATTTATTTCATCAAACACGAGCAATGTAGGAGTTAACCAAGGTTTCAGCCGAGAAAAACTAGGTTTGGGTTAAATTCGCACTTATGAGACTCGAATCTCAAACTATGCAATATATACCACCTAGTTTCGATGGGAGCGAAACAATAGTTTTGCTCATGTCTGTGACTTGCTCACAGTTAAGCGTGACTGCTGGCGAAAGTATAGTTTCGCCCATAGTTTCGCCTTTTTTTTCTTTTTTTTTATATTTATACAAACATTTGTTAAAATTAATTTCCTCACCCCACCATTTCTAATTAAAAGACAAACAAATAACTAAATGATTATAATATGAACAATTAAAATAAAATAAAATGAAATAAAATATCAAAAGGATATAGTTTGCATTCTTTTCTTGACATTTTTTTTAGAATCAAATCTTGGCTAGATTGCTGATATGTTTGTCCCCTTAAACCCATCCTTATTTTTTTCAACGAGTGATCTACAACTGATTTTATCATGTTTTAGTTTCAATTAGAGAAGCTCAAGTAACTTGGTTCCCACAGACATCCGGCAAAGAACTTATCTCGTCATCAAGGTTTATTAAGTGAATTCATTGATTTTGATCGAGTAGTTCATAATTGACACAGATGCATGCATATGATAGCATGATCTTTTGACGAGACACAATAATAGACAGACTCTAAGATGATATCTCCAGGTCTATACTTATATATAACAGAGGAGATGTACATCTAATCCAAAAGATGAGAGCTCCAGATCAATGCTTTCGTATAGCAGAGAAGATCATCTTAGCGTGTTGATAAGAGCTTTAGGTCAATGCTTTCACATAGCAAAGAAGATCATCACTCCAGGTCAATGCTTACATATAGCAGAGGAGATAAACACATATTTTATTATACATAATATACAATTTGGGCTAAGAGATGCTAGACCCAACATAGACTAAGAACAGACTTAAGATAAAAATCAGCCACTCTCAACCAAGTTTTGACTAGACTTGTATCTTTGTGCAGGCTAAAATGTCATGAGAATAATCCTTATCACCGAGTTCTTGATCTCTAGTTTAGCTGCATGATCATTGTCTATTTCGTTTTCAGGCTGAGTCTACCATGAATATCTCATCACAAGCCATTGACCTCTTTTTAACTTCTTTTTATGGGGGTTCTTGAGAGAACAAAATTGGAAAACTCTTTTAAAAGTATATTCTCCCCCTAAATTTCTATTTACCCTCACGGGGATAGAATTCATTTTGTTTTCCATATATAAATGTAGATAAAAATAAAGATAAAATAAAATAAAAAAACAAAATGATAAAATAAGGAGGAATATGGGATATCGGAAATTAACTGACAAATGTAAAAAAATTATTTACAAAAGCAAGACATTATATTTAGGAAAAGAGATTTTCAGAAAGATGTTAGATCTAACATAGAGATCAATTTATAAAAACGAGGTTTGTCAAATGTTTTAGTGAAAACATCTGCTCTTTGATTTTTTGTATTAATTGGAATAATATCAATAAAATTGATGCCATAAACCATCATCTGATGTTGGATCCAAAGCACTTGACAACAGCAGCTTGAGGTAGCAACATATTCAGCTTCACCTGTAGATAAAGATACAGTTGTCTGCTTTTTGTTTTGCCAGACAATCCCTAAGATACTGGCATCCACCGGTGACTGATTTCCTGTTCATCTTGCAACCTCCGTGATCACTGTTAGAATAGGCATGCAAATCAAAGTTTCCTCCTTTAGGATACCAAAGGCCTAAACAGGATGATCCTTTGAGATATCGAAAGATACGTTTAACAGCCTTTTCATGAGATTCCTTCGAATTTGCTAGATAACGGGCACAGTAGCACACGCCGAAAGTAATGTCCGGGCTACTCGCAGTGAGATACATGATAGACCCAATCGTTGGACGATAACAATGAGCATCGACGGGTTTCCCATTATCATTCGGAGTTAAGCAAGTTTAAGCAGTGAATGGGGTAAGTTTAGGAGAAGCATCATCCATCTTGAATTTCTTAAGAATCTGTAGAACATACTTTTCTTGATAAATCAGAATGCCATCAAGCTTTTGTTCAACCTGTAATCCCAAGGAAAAGCATAACTCCCCCATCATACTCATTTTGAAACGATCCTTCATCATTTCTTCAAATTCTCTACACAGTTTCTCATTGGTTGACCCAAAAATGATGTTATCAACGCACACTTGAACGATCAACATTTCACCATCAACTTCTTTCTTGAATAGTGTCAAATCTATGGTGCCACAAGAAAAACCTTTGCTGAGTAGATATTATGTCAAGGTTTCATACCAGATATGTGGTGCTTGATGTAATCCGTTTAAGGATTTATCAAGCTTGTACACTTTATCTGGAAAATCTGGATTCTCGAAACCTGGAGGCTGACAGACATATATCTCCTCATCAATGTTTCCATAGAGAAATGCACACTTCACTTCCATTTAAAAGACCTTAAAGTTCTTGTGAGCAGCGTGAGCAAGAAAGATTCTGATAGCTTCAATGCGAGCAACTGGAGCAAACACTTCAGTATAATTAATACCTTCCTCTTGAGCAAATCCTTGAACAACCATCCTAGATTTGTTCCTGTAATGACTCCTCGATCATCAGGTTTGTTCCGGAAGACCTATTTTGTCCCGATGGGAAAATTATTTGGAGGAAGATCAACCAGTTTCCAAACCTTCAGTTTCCTGAATTGCTGAAGCTCCATTTGCATAGATTCAACCCAACTTGGGTCCTGAAGTGTTGCTGTGACATTTTTAGGTACAACTTGAGATAAGAAACATGCATAGAGACATTCATTTATCAATCCATATTGACTCCATTTCCTCACACCATCAGTAATAGAACCAATGATGTAGTCGTGTGGGTGGTGTTTTAGGGTTTTGAAATTGGTGTTAAGAGTTAAAGGATTTGATTGAGTTGAAGAGTTAGTCTGGGATGGTTGGGAAGGGGAAGATGGCTGTGATTGAGGAATTGGTTGTGGTGGAGGTGTGGATGGAATATCAAATAGAGATGGAGGGTCATTTGGTGGTGGAGGTTGAGGTTCGGGTTGTGGTGGTGATTGTGGTTGTGGCTGTGGTTGTGGTTCAGGTGGCGGAATGATTTGCGCACTGGGTTGAGGAACAATATCATGGTCAAAGATTGGAAGATTGAATGATTTGAAGACAATGTTAGTGTCATAAAACCATTCTGGGTCCGACCCCATGTTTAGTGAATTTGACTCTTGCCAATTAATGTAGAAGGATTCATGCACAATGTGTGTCCTTTTATTGTACACACGATACGCCTTTTGTGAGAAAGAATAGCCAATGAAGAAACATTCATCCAAAACAGCACCAAACTTTGACTTCTATGCTTGCGTATTTAACAAGGTACATAAGCAACCAAATGGACGAAAGAAGTTAATCAGGGGTTTCTGTTTATGAAGAAGCTCATATGGAGTCTTCGTCTTGTCTTTTACAATAAGCACCCTGTTCGGTACATAAGAAGCACAATTAACTGCTTCCGCCCAGAAAATAATTGGAAGCTTTGACTCAATCAGCATAGTTCTTGCTGCTTCGATAAGTGTACGATTCTTTCTTTCAGCGACACCATTTTGTTGAGGTGTCCTTGTAGCACTAAACTGTCTAAGAATGCCCTTGCTTGCACAGATGAGTCGAAGATGTGATTTCTGAATTTGGTTCCATTGTCACTTCTGATGGCCATAACCTTTCGTCTAATGATGGTTTCAATTGACAGGATCAGGTGCTGCAACTCTTCTACGGTGTCACTTTTATTTGCCAGAAATCTCAACCACGAATATCGAGAAAAATCATTTATTACAACCAAACGATAAGATTTCTTTGCGATAGATTTAATGCTTATAGGACCAAATAAATCAGTATGTAACAATTCAAGGGGATGTAAAATTGTATTTTCAAGCTTAACCTTGTGTCGTTCTTTGTGTTGTTTCCTTTAGCTCAAGCCATGCACTTCTCTACCACTGAAAAGTCTTTGAGTGGTAGCCCCCTGACAAGATTGTTTTAACCAACTTATTTATTATTTTAAAATTAACATGCCTAAACGCCTATGCCATAAAAATGATTCGGATGATGAAGCTTTTGATAGAAGACATGTCACAGTCGAGGTAGATTATGTTGATCCCATATCCAGCAGGTACCTTGGAGCTCGCATGATTATTAAATCCTCTGGAACAGTGAACTCGGGTTTCAGGAACAAGCATTCATTTTTCATAAACAATACAGGAATGTCTTTATCACATATCTGTGATACACTCAATAAGTTGAATGTCAGTTCTGGAATGCAGTTCACTTTCTCCAGAGTCAATGAACCATTTGAGACTTCGCCTTGACCAATCATCTTTCCACCTTTCTTGTCTCTAGCAAATGCAACATATCCTCCATTTATTATCCTATAATTAGTGAGAAGATCCTTCAACCCGGTCATATGCCTGGAACCTCCGCTATCAACATGCCATAAGCTATTGACAGCTTTCTGTGAATGATCCTGGCATTAGAACACAACGATTGTTAGGTTTTGGAAATAGGAAACCAAGTATTGACTAACTTGGGTTTTGAATCAAAATAATTTTTACAAAAGAAATTATTTACAAAGTGATTTAATCTACTTACCAAAGAACGATTATGTACATTCTTATCAACATATTTAGGACAATTTTTAATCACGTGATCATCCTTCGCACATTTAAAGCAATGGGATTTCAAACCTTTCTTTTTGCAGTGAGAAACAGGATTGTGATCAACTGCACTATCTTCCTCAGAATCAGTCGTATGTGAGTCAGAATTGCTGCATGTATCATATGATTCTTTTAAATTTTCTTTTGAGACCTTAATTTTGGCAGATTCTGAATCATTTTCATTAACGATTTTAATTTCTAAGGAAGATGTTCCTGTTTCTTTTGGTTTAGGAATCTGAATTGGGGTAAAAGATGGGATAGGATGAGATAGAAACTTTTCAAAACAATTTGAGTCTGTAAGTCTTACTGAGGCTTCATTAGAACATTCATCATTTTCATTAACACAAGCACTGACAACATTTGAGAATGAGCTAGAAACAACTGATGATGAATAAGATGGACTAGAACTAGAACTACAAAAGCCATTGTCTGAAATAGACTGCAGGGATGCAAAACTACTTAAACTAGTGTCTTTCAAAGACTTTTTGGAATCACAAAAGCTATAACTAGTGCTGCCCAAACCACTACTGCTATCATAACCATAATCCTCTTGAATCTCCTTAAATTCACTCCTTCTAGACCTGCATGCAAACTGTTAGTATCATTCTGAATCAAATCATTCATTGGATGAGGTATAGGCATAGGTGAATAGAAATAAGTACTTGGAGGAGGATAAACATGAGTGGTTTCATCAAATCTCATCCCTGTTTTAAGTCTAGCTCCTCTTTGTTTCTTGCAAAGATCCTCATGTTTCATCCCAGATATCGTCCATTTTTCAAGCTTGGTTTTTAATTTGCTTGTTTCAAACTCAGCAAGGGCTACACGCTCAGTTAATGACTCAATTTCAAAATTTATTTCCAAAAAAATTCTTTTTAAATGCTCATTTTCTTTTAAAGCCTCATTTAATTTGATAAAATATTTAGACTCATTTATTTTAAGTTCCTTATTTATTTGTTTTAGCTCTTTTTAATTTTCTAACAATAACCTATTGGCTTTATAAACTCCAAATAATCTAATTTTACATGGAGAAGAACACATATCCTGAATTACCTCATAAAGAAGACCCATGACGACTTTCTAGATGGCTATGGCCTTTTCACACTGACAGATTGGGGTGTTCTTCTTCCTTTCTTCTTCCTCCTTCTTCTCAGCTTTCATGCTGGCTCTCTGATCTTCACCTGTTTCCTCTTTTAACTCTTCCTTTGTCTCCAGCTTAACCTCCTTTTTCTCAACCCGCTCTTTCTTTCCACATTCTTCAGCTTCATCAACATTCTGTTCTTTAACTTCCTCAACCTCCCTTTCTTCATCCTTACCTTGTTCTCTGACACTACCATCACAAGCTTCTTCCATAACCTCATTCTTAAATTCACTAAAAGGATGAAACTCTTCCACTGACTCATCCTCTAGCTACTAACGCTTGATTGATATCTTGTTTTGTTTCTGTAATCTCTGTGCTCCAGTCAAAGTTGGAAATCAAAGCTGTTTCATTCTTTTGCTTGGCTTCTTCCTTTTCAGCAGTTGGGATAACCTTTGAAGTTCCGGTCGTTCCTGGTTCTGTGACGATTAGGGATGTAACATTCTCTTTTAAAATGTCCCAACTGTTTGCAATTGAAACATCTCAACTTCGACTTATCAAAACCAAGTTTGGAATTTTGATTTTGATTGCCAAAGTTCTTTCTTCCAGTATGCTTCATAAATCTCCTTGCACGCAGTGTGAGCGTTGCCATTTGGCATTGAATATCAGTTTCCTCTAAATCATCAGGATCCACCTGATACATGTCCTCAACCATCATTCCTTTACCTTTGAGCTCTCCAGCAACTAAGGCTTCATAACTATGAACAAACATCCCAAACAGTGCCATGATATCAAAAGGAATTTGAGTGGTGACAGATGTCTTTAAGCTTGAAACAATACTCGTAGATCCACCATTTTCCTTGTCTGACGTACTGATTCCTGTAGATCCACCACAAGCTTTATCATACATAGTTGAGTTTACAGCGGATGAAATCAATGAAGCATTTTATGGATATACTGTGGCTGGCACCAAGGATTGATTGTATTGTAGGATTCTATATGCCCAAGACACTTAGAATATTGATGTGGTTAGTACGTTATGATCCAAGTCGGGTTATACCCAATAACAAGTTTAGCAAACACCAATTAATATTTAATTGATGATATGATCATGCAATTAAATATTTACACCAAATTTAGAAAATGGGTTTTCTAAATAAGTTGCATATGAGATGGAACAATTTATTAGGATATTTTGTTCAATAATATTATTTG
>BJCO01364316.1:0-10310 GCA_018326465.1 Flaveria floridana
ATTATGAATAGGGTAGCATTGTCCACTACAGAATATGAATACATAGCCGCCTCATTAGCAGCTTGGGAAGCTACATGGATAAAAAGGTTTATCACCAATCTAAGGATGGTCTCTACCATTCAAGACCCCTTAGAAATCTTTTGTGATGACGAGGGTGCGATTGTTCAAATCAAGGAACCCGTGCACATCAAAAGATTAGGCACAATGAGATCATCATTGGATATATGAAATCATCATCATCATCTGATTCATTGGATATTAACCTTTTTTGTATTTTTTCGTCTATCAGAATTACGCAGACACATTTAGAAATTACACAAAACATATTAGAAATTACGTAACTACAATTAGAAATTATGCAGACCATTTCAAAAGTTTGAAAAAGTATAGGATAAATTACACAAGTTCTAAAAACATATAAGAAGTTACGCAAAGTTTATAGTCAAACTAACATTTATTTGCATCCTTTTTAGCATTGGTATTGTATTTGTTTTTCGTTCGCTTTTCCTTCTGAACATCTATTTGAATAGTTTGATAACAACGTACAAAATTGTATCAATAATTAATCATTATACGCATGCATAATACCTGGGTTTCTTCGCCCCTAACTTGCATATCGTTCCTGTTTTTAGTTCGTCTTTCATGATGAAAAACTGTAATAAAGAAAACATATGACAATGTAAGTATATGATCGAAGTCTTATAAATTACTCATATAATGAGATTGAACATACCTGCATCGATTTTGTTTTGAACTTTTTTCATGATTATCGTTGTGGTTTTTTTTTTCAAAAAAAAGTTAGATTTTTGGGTGTTCGACACCTGTAGTTAGTTTACTTGAGCATTTTATAGTCAATAATCACGCAATATCAGTTAATGAACGTATTTGTTTTCACACAGTTGTGGGTCGTTAAAAACCTAAAATTTTGGGTTGTGAAATAATGCAATTATTTTTTCAATTGTGTTACTAATCACACTAATGGATTGAAATTACCCTACTACCCTTTCTAATGAGAATAGCTGGAATTATCACGCTTTGCATGTCAGGCGCTGAGATTTTAAAATGAACGGTCGAGATTGCTTCGTACGCTTCGCACGAATTATAGGCTTTGTTTAGTAACCGACCACTGTACAAGTTAATCTTAATTTTGTTTGGGGTTTTAATCTTATACTAAATTAAGCCTTTTAAATTAGAGGGGTATCCTAATTTTTGCTTCGGTGTATCCTGATACATACAACATTAAAATAAAAATAACTTACACTTCGAAACGAGAGTTGGGGTGGTTGAAGGGTAGCCCGGGCTACCCCTGGGCACTTCATTAAGTTCGCCCTTGTTTACGAGGGTATATGTGCAATTGATCCAATAAAAAAACTTAAAACAACACCAAATAACAAACCATAGACCTGAATTGGAACCCAAAAAACAAACATATTCCTTTTATTCGACTTGATCAAAAACAACACAATGATTACATTGCTCCCACTGGTCATTTATCTACTGTGACAATGGTGTATCATGGTGCAAGTGGTGGCGATTTTGATACTATCCTATTGCAAAAGAAATGATCGGAAACCTTTTTTTCTTTCATTCTTTTGTTGGCCCAAACTTCATGAGGAGAAAAAAGGGGGACACATGAACTGCCTTCCTTTCTTCCTTGTTTCCTTGTAGGATCGTTGCAAGTCACTAAACACAATGATTCTCACTTAAAATCACTTGATATCACTCAGATGATGATGATAGAATGCTCTAAGAGTTGATAGTAATATATTAAGTAAGCAAGACACAAAGATAAGTTTTTCAAGATACTTGTATATATTATTTCTCAACTCAGGGTTAGAAGACTCTTACAAGCATTGTTCTTATGAGCTTATATGAGAACTATATATACTACTATCTACAGCTGGTTATACAAATGATTACCAGCTGGACACTTACTAACTAAACAAATACTACATTGCTAGTTGTAAGGTTTCTAGAATAAAATACTATCGTAGACAAGGTAGTCATGACATGTCCATGACTTACCTTTCGGTTATCAACTAAAGTTGGTAATTGTACTAACTGATAAGGAATGAACATTGGACTAAATTTGGTCAACTACCTAAGCGTGGGAAAACGCCATGCGGTATCTCAGAGGTTGCAGCGGCTTGTCAGAGAGACCATACTAATATCCACTGCTTCATAGTAGGTTCTTCAGAAGGTAAACTGGCTTCGGAAGAACAAGTTCTTCTGAAGCTACTAATACTTCGAAAGAAACTACTTTTCCGAGACTTATGTTGGTCTTCGACACTTTATGCTTCGGAAGCTTTTGTCTTGAAATATTCTAAGTGTAGATCTTCACAAGAGAGATAACTTTGTCTTTGTAAGTTGTGATATCTCTTCGGAAGCTCTCTTGACTTTGATCTTCGGAACTGTAGACTTTGTCTTTGGAATGCAGACTTTGTCTTTGACAGTCTTTATCAATTGTATCAACACTGTTCTAAGTATGGTTTTATTTGTCCTAACAAACTCCCCCTAGGTTGATGCTATCAAAACCTCACTGTCTTCTATTCCTCAAAACTTTCGGCACCAAGGAGAGCAGATATTTGTCTGTCTCTTTGTTCTTTCCAGAAGTGGTGCAGAGAAGTTGGTACAAATCCTTTGTTGATAACAGGTCCAGTCTGTTATGTTGAATCATGTTTACCCTTTGTTATAGCCCTCTGAAGAGAGTTAGTTGATGGGAGTTGTAGTCATACTCCCATCTAACTATAGGTTCCAAGGCAGGGCCTTAAATATTTCAAAGGAAAGTATCTCCTTTGATTTACCCTTCCTTTTCCACCTGCTATCTTAGCTTCAACTCTTCTTCAATCCTTGCTCTTGTAGTTAACTCAGCAAGGTAAAGGCTGCTTAGATGATTTTTAATGTGAGAAGCTATCTGAGAGTTGGAGGGGTTGGAGAATGGCTTCTCTGCTAACTTAGCAATGTCAAATATGCTTGAGTGCAACAGAGATGGTGTTGAGTCTGTTGACTTGGCCATTCACTCTTTCCATAACAAAGTTGCCAGGAGAAGTATCGAACCTCCATTATACAATTCCTTTCCAGTGGATAAGGGGTTGACTAGGCAGTTTGTTCCCCTTTCTGATGTTTAACAGAGTCACCAGTATTCTTCTCAGATTCTTCTATTCCTCATTTAGTGAATCAGTGTTGAGTGCCAAGAGATGAAGTGCCAGGTTCAGAGTTCCCATAGGCAAATCAAGAAATTCCTATCTTGTGAGGGAACTTGAGGATCCATCAATAAAAGTCAGTTTGATGGACTCCTCTTCACAAGAGATATTGCTCAGAGTGGTACAATTAATGAGCTTTTGCTTGATTTCCTTGAATTCCTCTAAGGTCAGAGGTTTACCTGACTTAGAGGATGGCTTGGGAGATAGGTGGATGGTTGATTGTTAGGTGGAAGAGGGTTGAGTTCTGGGTAGTGTTTTGGGTTTTAGAATGGGTAATTGTGGTGGTTGTTATGAAGCAATAGGTAAGGATGATGGTATGGCTGATGATGTAGGTTCAGGGGTGTATGGTTCAGTGATTGGTTTTGTTTTAACTGGGAAGGGAAAGGGTGTGGGCTTAGGTTTGGGTTGAGGTTGAGGTTGTGGTAAAGGTTTGGGTGTTGTCTTCTGAGAGCTTTGGTAAACCTCCTTCCTTCATCCTGAGCGAATGTCAGCCTTGATGTCACTGACATATCGCTGCAGGGTCCTATCAGTCATAGGACCAACTTGTCTGCCATAGAAACCATGAGCTCTGAGATATGCTTTCATCCATGCCCTGTCTGACATCTTCTTTTCCTTGACAATTTGTTCTTCTTCTTTCCTCTTCTTATTTGCCCTTAGCTTGTCCCTAGCTTCCTTTCTCCTCTCCTTATCCATTTGATCTTGTTCTTTGTTGACAAGCAACAAGATCATGTCATTGTCATGAGGAGCTAGTTCCTCAAAGGAGTACCCCTTGAGTTTAAGAAAGCCATCCTTTCTTCTCTTAGCTGCAGTTAATCTTCCTCTTTCTTTCAGTTTTCCTCTTCCTCTAAGGCCAACCTTGCTACTTCATCTTGTTCCTTTCATAATAGGGTTGCCTTTTCTAATTCTACCATCTCCTTTAGTGGTAGGAGGAGCATATCTTTATTTTCTACGCCAAGATTGACAAGATTGTCAACAATCTCTACTCTCTTTTTCTTGATGATGGCCTCCTCAAACACCATAGCTACCTTGCAACTTGCAGCTAGGAGCTTTCTAGTGGGGAGTCTACCTTTTCTTTTAAGCTTCTCCAACCTTTCTTCTTCTAGCAGTTCTTCCCCAGACACTTTCTTTTTGCTTTTGGTGTCTACGGAAGCTTAAGCCTTTAGTGATCTATTGTGGATGATTTAGGTTTATGAGTGGTGAGTTGAGCTTGTGATGATGAAGATGGTTGTTCATGAGGAGTTGTAATAGGGTCTTCATTGTTTATCTCAGAGGCTAATTCAAGGATTTCCTTTGTGACAATTAGATCATCAGACAGGGAGGATAGTCCTTCTATTGCTTCCATTTCAGCTTCGGAAGCTAGAGTGATTTCACTGCCTGTCACAGCTGATTCAGTTGTTGGGCCATCAGTCCCCTTCAAAATCAATCTTAGGTTCAATGTGAACCTTATGTTGACCAACTCCTTCATTAGTGGTAGGCAGTGCATTCAGCCTTTGAAGTTCTTCTGCTCCAAAATAAGCCATAACAACATCTGGGGTTGGTTGTTGAAGAGTAGAGCTCAGTAGGAATAAGGTTTGGAATCTATGAAGATCCATGAGCATCTTTGCGTGCACTTGAAAAGTTATAGGAGGTGGCTAAGGGAAAATAGTTGCTTGTGAGGTAGGGAATTTCAAAGAAAGAGTTGTGAGAGCCAAGCTTTGCTCTTCATGTGTTTCTCTCTGAACATTCTCCCCCTTTTTGGTAGCATCATCATGAGAGCTTGATGAACTAGAGGAAGAAGTCAGAGAGACTTAAATTGGTACATGCCTAACAGATCCCTCAATCTGTGTCTCAGCTACTTGATCCTTGAGATATAGTATCTCAAGTTGCTGAGTGGCAGATTTAGTCTCTAAAGTCCTAACCTTGAACTCAAGGTCTGAGACTTAAGAAAGCAGGTAGTCAATTTTGAGTTGCATTATTCCCTCATCTTCATGACAAGAATCATAGGGAGATGAGATAACATACCTTATATGCTCATCTGCACCACCAGATGTGGTTTCTTGGCACCCTGGATTTCTCTGCTCACTAATATCCCGTTCAGAGATATCAATGGGCAAAGTTTCCATAGATTTAGTCTCAGAAATGTTACTACCGGCCTGAGAATCCTTTGAGACACTCCCAGTAGTAGCAGCTAAATCTACATGAGTCCCCTCCACATTAGTGGGACTCACCTTAGTTTGGCTTTGCTGATGGGGGCTAGAAGTCAGAGGTTTCTCTAGGTTTAGCTGATCTTTAGATAGGTGAGATAAATCAACATCATGACCTTAGAGAGACATGAAATCCGCATCAGTACCGGTAAGTAGGTCAGTATAGGATATGAGGGTTGTACCTAAAGGCCCGGGACCTTGATCAATATCTAGAGGCATAGAGCCTATGATTTGGCTGTCCCTTATTGGTTGCTCAAGGGAGTATAGTGACTCACCCTGAGGACTTTCAGCTTGGGTTTAGGGCTTATGGGATTGAGACAGAGGAGACTCAATGCCCATATTGAGGTCAAGAGAGAGGGATGGTTGGACCTCATACTGAGTGGGAGCCCATGTTTCCACTCTAGTCTTTTTGGATAGAACAGTAGGAGCTTGTTCAATCAGAGAATATTGAACAAGGGTTCGCTTGGGATGTCTGTAATATAGATGTGTTATGGGAGGAGGAACCAGAATTGGTAGGGAAGAGGTCAATGTTGGTGTGGGTTCATCACCTGTCGGGTTAACAGGGATGTCACCAGGAGCCATTGGCTCGATCATACCTGGAAGAAGAATAGTATGTCTTTCGGTGAAGTTGGTTGATACTCTCTTCAGAACTTTGAAAATGGTTGGCCTCATGGGAGGGATAAAGAGAGTAGCTTCACAGACACGCTTCTCTTGATCTAGCTCACAGTTAATAATATCCTAAACGAACCTGGGATACATGTAGAAGGTTTCCCTTTGAAGGTTTCCTCTGAAGTTATTCAGCACAAATCTGGAGTAGTTGAACCTGAGGCCTTTCACCAATCCATCAACCAGGCATCCTAGATCATAGGGAATTTGATCCTATCCTCCGAATTTGTTAGATAGGCAATGAAAAACAATGTGAAGCAGGAACTTCTAGTTGTAAGAAAAATTGAACTTGTAGACCGTTGACCTGCTTACATCGCCACCATACCTCATCTGGGCATAGGTTTCCTCCACATCCGATTTGGGAATGTGATAGGAGATCCCTCATCATGAAGCTCTAAGTGTTCTCTGATGGTCTGTTTAGAGATGACCAAACTTCGGCCGGAGATTGTTGACTGGATAACCCTAACTCCATTTAGAGTGGCACTTTGATCATTGGCCCAAAATTTAGCCATATGTTGGAGTAAATAGTGGGGTTAACAGTTAGGGCAGTGTAGTATGTGGACCGAAGTAGAAATTGGATGATTTTGGAGAAGTCGGCGTCCTTTGAAGAGTCAAGGAGTGCGACTTGGTTGTACTGAGGGTTGAGAGCCATTGTTGAGGAAAAACAGAGTAAATTTGAGAGAGTGAAAATGAAGAATGCTTAGGGCTTGCAAAAGGGTAAAAAGATTAAAGGGAGAGGTCGGAAGTATTTAAATGTGGTAAAATGGTAAGTGGAAGGGATGAAATGACAGTTTGGATGTTTGACATGAAAGGGGCGGTAAGGATAAGATATTTAAATATTCCGACATGATTAATAAAATCTTTACCTTTTTACAAAGTGGGGCCCAAAGATTTATAGTACACAGTAAAGTTTTCTTCCGAGTGTAAACGTCTTCCGAGTGTAATATCTTCCAAAGCCAAACTTACTTCCAAAAGTAAGTTTACTTCCAAGAGTAACAGTGGTTTCCGAATGAAGAGTTTATTGTTTCAGAAGTAGATTTGATAATGTACATCCGAAGCTTTAAACTTTTCCGAAGATAATATAAGTTAAGAAAAATTACCTTTGGAAAATAAACAAAGATATCTTCCGAGGAAAATTTTCTATTCGGAAGAGCATATACTTGTCATGTAGATTAGGAAGAAAAACCTTTTGTACCAAAGCTTAGATTTGTTTGACATAGACAAAGACATGTTGAAAAAGGATTTCATATGAGATAAGTTAGTCAACATTTATCATCCCAATTGCTGTAATCAGATATTTAAATCTTTGTTCATTAAAAGCTTTGGTAAACAAATCAGCATATTGTTCATTTGAGTCAACTTTGACTAGTCTGATCAAATTTTTGTCATGAATATCTCTAATAAAATGATACCTGATGTCAATGTGCTTTGTCTTTGAGTGCTTGACCGGATTTTCTGTAATGGAGATGGCACTCTTGTTGTCAATGTGAATAGGAGTCTCCATGAAATTAAAGTCGTAATCTAACATCTGATTTTGAATCCATAGCAAATGAGCACAGCAACTAGCAGCAGCTATGTAATCGGCTTCGGCAGTTGATGTTGAAACACACAATTGCTTCTTGCATTGCCAGGAGATTATTCTTTCACCAAGAAATTGACATCCACCTGATGTTGATTTCTTGTTGATGCTGCAGCCTCCATAGTCACTATCAGTGTAGCCATAGAGATTAAAATTTTGATTCCTAGGATACCAGAGATCCAGCTTGGGAGCTCGTTTGAGGTATCTAAGGATTCTCTTGGCAGCAACTAGGTGAGACACCTTTGGAGCAGCCTGATATCTTGCACAAATGCAAGTTGCAAACATGATATCAGGCCTACTTGCAGTTAAGTACATTAGAGACCTAATAATTACCCTGTATTGATGTTGATCAGTATCCTCCCCCTCATAATCAGGACATAGATTGTGATTTCAGGCTATAGGTGTCCTAGCTGGCTTATAATCTTTCACCTCAAATCTCTCTAAGATGTCTTTAACATACTTAAATTGACTAATAAAAATCCCTTCATTCATCTGCTTTACTTGAATTCCAAGGAAGAAGTCCATCTTGCCCATTGAACTCATTTCAAACTTCTTCCTCATGGTGCTCTCAAAGTCTTTACACATTTGGTCATTTGAGGAACCAAATATGATATCATCCACATAGACTTGTACGAGAAGCATGTCCTTACCAGATTTCGTTATGAACAATGTCTTCTCTGTGATGCCTCTTGTATAGCCATTCTTGAGAAGAAATTAAGACAAAGTCTCATACCACAGTCTAGGTGCTTGATGTAGGCCATTGAGCGCCTTGTCCAGTTTGCACACATAGTTGGGATGCTGTGGGTCTTCAAATCCAGGTGGCTGGCACACATATACTTCCCTATCAATATCCCCATACAAGAATGCACATTTCGCATCAAGTTGGTAGACAATGAAGTTCTTAGATGTTGCAAAAGCGAGGAAAATCCTAACAGCCTCAAGTCTTGCAACAGGTGCAAAAATATCTGTGTAGTCAATTCCTTCCTCTTGTATGTATCCTTGAACAACAAGTCTGGCCTTGTTCTTGATGATCAAACCTCTGTCATCCTTCTTGTTCCTAAACACCCATTTGGTACCTATAGGGACTTGGCCTTTTGGTAGAGGACATAAGTTCCATACCTTTTGCCTCTTGAATTGAAGCAACTCCTCTTACATTGCTTCAACCCAATTGTTGTCCTTTAAGGCTTCTTCCACTTTCTTGGGCTGAATATGGGTGAGGAAGCATGAATACAAGCAGACATTCCCTTGATGGGTTTGACTCCTTGTTTTTACTCCCTCTGTGCCATTCCTAATGATGTTCTCAGCTGGATGGATGTTGTGGATCCTGAGCCTAGGAATCACATCTAGTTACGAATATAGATCCAGGTTAGAGATGTTTTGCTTAGGATTATGAACATCACCACCAGCTGCTGTCTCACATTCATTCAATGAGGATTGATTCAATGACCAGTCATGAGTTGCTGTGAAGCAGGATCAACAGTTTCCTGTTCCTCCAAGTCACTGCCTTCATTAGCTTGGTGTTGATTTTTGAAGTTGTCTGTTGGTGAAGATTGGGGCTCATATGGCTGACAACTTGTTGATGCTCCATTGGTTCTTGAGATGGTGAGACTCTCTGGATTACCAACTATGGGAGCTTGATCTTCATGTCTGCCTGATGATCTTGGAATAGGTCTTGGCAACTCAAACATTTGATCTGCATAAGGATCTCTTTGTCCACTTGTTCCAGCTGAAACAGTCTCACAAGAAGGTTTAGAATAGTTGGGAAACAATTCTAAGTTGAAGATATATTCAGGGCCATTCCCCTTAACACAAGGAGTGTGCTCATTTACAATAATATTGGATGACTTCTCAAATTGTTGGTTCTTAATGTTGTATACTCTATAAGCTTTAGAGCTTGAAGAGTATCCAACAAGGATAGCATCATCTGACTTTTCAGCAAATTTTGCAAAATTGTCCTTTGTGTTAAGTATAGTACACCTGCTACCAAAGGACCTAAGAAAGCCAATGAAAGGTGGTCTCTTGTTCCATAGTTCATAAGGGGTTTTACCATGGGCTTAACTATAAGAACTCTGTTCTACACATAGCATGCAGTGCTGACTGCCTCGGCCCAGAATGTTAGAGGCAGCTTTGAATCAGCCAACATAGTACTTTTAGCCTCAATAAGTGTCCTATTTATCCTCTCAGTAACACCATTCTGTTGAGTAGTTCTAGGAGCACTTTATTATCTGGTGATTCCCTTAGAATTACAAAATGAGTTGAGAGTATCTAAGATGTAGTTTGATCAATTAGGTTATAATTTGCAGCGGAATAGTACTAGAATTAGACGAAATTTAAGCAAGAACAAGATGAATATTCAATCAAAAAGTAACGGTTATAGAGTGAGAAAGTTTTCTGCAAAAAAGAATGTTCTCATTCATTCATAAGCTTCGGTAATTACAAATTAGGTCAACTTTCCTTTTATAGAGGAAAGGTGACATCAGCAGATGTCACTTGATAGTGACATCTAACCGATTACACAAACAACTGAAAATAACTGAAACTACTGAAGATGTCCACAACACCTGAGGACATCTTCTTACAATAAAAGCTTAAGTATCAGCTAATTCTACAACTACTGAAACTACAACATCTGAAGTGTAAGCTCTTCAGACGTTTTACATTTACTAAACTACTGATTAC
>BJCO01364317.1:0-10040 GCA_018326465.1 Flaveria floridana
TGAACATCCGCATTGGTTAATGCGGATGAACAAAAGTCTTGTCAGCATTTGTCGGTTGTCCGCATTAGTTAATGCGGATGAACAGATACTTGTCAGCATTTGTTCTTATGCATCCGCATTAACAAATGCGGATAGCCGACACTTGTATTATTTCATCTTGTTGTAGTAACTTCTTGATCCGCATTTCTTCTTGGACTTGGGGAGATTTCCAGCAGAACAACCATCCACCTCTTGAATTGGCATGTATGATCCTTTCAGGGTCCAACATGTTCCAATACCTTGGCTTCTTTATGATCTGCCATTAGTGCTTGGTTTGGAGATGCATCTTCAACCTGGAAACTCCAATCAAAGCCTACTTCTTTAACAGCAGTACAACATGCTGTTTGGGCTTCTCAGTGTATGGTGCTCCATTAGGGTAGTTTGGTCTGGCTTGTGCTTAGCCATTATTTTTCCTTGGTGCCTTACATTCCCTAGCAAAGTGTCCTATTAAATTATAATTGTAGCACTTCACCTTGCTTTTATCCAGCCCAAACTTTCCACTGGTTACATTGCTGGGAAACTTCCTCCCTGTCTTCTTCTAGAACTTCTCGTCTCTGTGAGTGAGAAGAGCCATTTACTGGACTATCTCCATGTACTCCAGATCATATGAATGGATGCTGTCCAAGTCTTCAAGGGTGAAGAGAAAGTTGCCACTGCTTTCATCATTAGACATAAAGGCTTGAGAAGAGCTTATCTCTTAGAATGTTCTTCCATGGATGTAGCTTTCCCTTGGTATCTCCATGAAATTGATGAAAGGAACCTTTTGTGAGTTTTTAGGGTAGCAGATGAGATGATGATGTGGTTCTTTGCAGTCCTTTTCAACCAGATGAAGGGCTAAACTTTTCTGATTGTTAGATTTGCCAGATGGATTTTGCATGTTCATCTCCATCTATTATACATTAAGGATACCATACAACTCAGTGAGAGTGAGGGTCTTGAGGTTTTCAGTTCTTTTCATAACCACACAATAGTATGTCCATTGTCTAGAAAGAGATGACATGAACTTCCTCACAATGTCCTTATTCTCAAGATCTAATCCAACATCCATTTGAGTATCCACAATCTCAATATACCTGAAGTATTGTTGAGTCATGGTTTCACCTATCTTGAAGGTTAAGTTCTTGAATTGCTACT
Source organism: Flaveria floridana (assembly GCA_018326465.1). NCBI lineage: Eukaryota > Viridiplantae > Streptophyta > Magnoliopsida > Asterales > Asteraceae > Flaveria > Flaveria floridana. The sequence goes on from BJCO01364317.1 coordinate 1,174, forward strand.
TCAACAGGTCTTTCTTGTTCTTTTTAGCTTCATTAGACCCCTCAGACATGAGCTTCAGTGCATCCCATAGTTGTTTAGCAGTTTTTCACTTCTTGAAGTCTTTATAGATAGAGATTAGAAGAGCAGTTTGGAGGGTGATCATGGTTTTCTGATATACATCAATCTTCTTCCAGTCTTCTTCTAAGTAGTCAACCACTTCCTTTGGTATCATGGCACCACTAGCAGCAGTTGAAAAGGTGCATGGTACATGAGGTCCTGAGATAATAGATCCCCACATCCTACTGTCTTAAGACTTGATTAAGCCTTCCATTCTTTGGCACCAAGTATCAAAGTCATTATGAGTGGTCAGTGGAGAGTTTTTCATAGTACCGGTTTCCATATCAACCTTTGTGAGAGCTACCATTTGAGTTGTTAAGTGATTTATGAAACTGAAGGGGTTTAAGACGGTGAGATCATACAATCAAGAGCCTAAAAAGCTCCAATACCAATTGCAGGACCATTTAATGGTGGTCAATATAATCATTTTCACAATGAGAAGAGACTTAGAACACTTAACAGATCAAATAGTGAACCGGGTTTAAGTTAGAGATCATAAGAATACAAGTAAGTATGAGACATAACAAAGAATAAGAACATGATAAGTATGGTTTTCAAGATTACTGTATATTGCTCTCAAGTTCTATTACAAGTGTTATAAAGCATAAAGATAAGTACAAGAACCTGAGATATTTTATACTACCTCCTACAGCCGGCTATACTTTGAAAGCCAACTGAGAACACTATCTAATCAACAAGATCAATGTTCAGTCAAAAGGCAGATTGCCTTTTGACTTGTGAGTATGACATGCCATAGCTCACATCATAATATATTACAAAAAGGATAAAATGTACAAAGTAGAAAGTTACAGACCAATGACCATAATCTACAGTTTACAAAAGCATGGACCTTTTCACCTACTTATCTAAGTTGGTAAGTCTTTAGTGTGGCAATGAAAAGTTATTCAACTTTTTTTCAAAAGGTGATCAGAGAAATTATGCTTTCTCTGTCTTTGAAAGAAATCATTCTTCAGTCTTTGGATTTGAAATACTTTGCCTTTGAAGCTTCAGAAGACTTCATCTTTGGCTTTGAAATATTTTGTCAACTGGCTTTAGAAGACTTTATACTTAGCTTATTTCTATTGAGTTGTGTAAAACTTTCGAAGTAACTCTACTCTGCACTTCATGCATGCATGCTGGGAGCTCTTTGGTTGCTTTGGTTGCATCAGCCTTTAGATGTAAACCTAATGATCAATATTAGGTTGGACTCACCATGGTTGTTATGTTTATTTTGTTTATTAAGGTAATAGGATAAATACTGGTTTACTTCTTGTATTTTGTTGTAGTTTTATAAACCCAGCAAAACTGCGAGCGAAATTGAGTTTCGCTCTTAGTCAGCTGATCTAGGTCACCCAACAAAACTGTGTTTCGTCGCCGGGTGAAACTAGGTGTTGGTTTAGATAGTTTCACTGTCTAGCGAAATGGTCAGCGAAACTAGGTCTGCTCATATATTGTAATGTTTCCTTCATTATAAGTAAGTTTTTTTGAAAACCCTAATAGTGAAAATCATATTATTGTAATCTGTTTCATTGTGTATCTGGCTAGAAGCTTATTGTGATCATATTTGAGCCTCATTTCATCTTGATAGTTCTCGTTTGGAGAGTATTGAAAATATTTGAAACTTGTTCTTATGTCATTGATAGATTTATGTTTATTTAGTGGGATTTACATATTTTATAAATCATTTGCACTGATTATCAATCAAATGGACTAACAAGATGGTATCAGAGCCTTAGTGCTCTTGATTTGTTGAGTTTTTGATGGGTTTTTAGCAAAAACACTATTCCATTCATTTTGAAACTTATCTTATGTGTCTTTTGGTATGGAAATCGATTGACAATCATCATGTATTTGCATAGGAAGCTATCCCTATCATTCAATCACAAATTCATTATGATTTGAGTGAGTTCTGGTTCATCTAGGGTTCGAAAGGGTTTCCAGATTCATCCAGCAAAGTGTAGTTTCATCAGGCGAAACTACCCACTATTTCAGCTTTACTACTGAATTTGTGATCTTGGAAATCGGTCGTTGATATTCAGTGAAAGTACCTCATCCGAGCGAAATTGCTTACCAACTTCTGAGCGAAACTAAAAGCAAAATTAGTAGTAATTCTGTCTTGTATTACCGAGCGAAAGTATCAGCAAAACTAAGGGTTTTAAGCAAAATTACCTTCTGATTTGGATTTGAAAAGGAAGGAGTACAATCAACTCATGGTGTACAAAATAGTGCATCGATTTCAACCGCTACAAACTCTTCAATGTATGGTGAAGCTTATGGTCGGTGTTCCGGATATGGTGTAACAGACATGTCTGATGGTGGATCATCAAGTGTTGGTTCAAGCTCAAAGGCATCAGTCACTACTCAAGTTCCGTCTGATACAATGGCATTGTTTGGAATTTTTGTACATAGTTATGAAGCTTTGGTTGTAGGGGGACTTGAAAGGAAAAGGAATGACCGTGGAGGCGTGGACGATATGTATCAGGTGGATCCTGATGACTTGGAGGAAACTAATTTCCAGTGGTAGATGGCCATGCTCATACTACGTGCAAGAAGATTTATGGTAAGAAATGGTAGGAGAAACTTTGGCAATTAGAACCAAAATTTAAGACTTGGTTATAATAAGTCCAAATTGAGATGTTTCAACTACAAACAATTGGATAACTTCAAAAGAGAATGTCCATCTCCAATCATCACTGAACCAGGAACTTCTGGAACTTCAAAAGTCACCGACAAAGAAGAAGCCAAGCCAAAGAAGGAAACAACATCGATCACAAAATTTGAGTGGAATGCTGAAATAAAAAACTAAAGAAGAGATTAATCATGATCTAGTGGCTGAGGTGGTGGATAGTGAGGTGAATTCAGGTGAAGATTTTGATCCTTTCAAAGAGTTCAGGTGTGAAGTTCAAGATGAAGCAGTTTGTGAAGGTGGTGTGCAACAGGTTCAAGCTCAAGAGATAAAGGAAGGTGAGGTTCGTGAAGAAAAAGGTTGTTATGAAGCTGAAAGGAAAAATGTGGAAGTTTGTGAAGATGATGAGGTTGGGAAGTAAGAAGAAGGAAAATCAAGTGAGGTAAAGCATGAGATTTATGATCAAGGAAGGCAATATGGAAGTCAAGCTAAGGAAGCAAGGAAGAAGCCATAGAGGAGGAAGAATACAAAAAGAACACTCCTGTCTGTCAATGCAAAAAATCCCTAGCTACTGAAAAAGTAGTTATGGGACTTCCTTATGAGGTAATCCAAGACATTTGTTCTCCTCCCTGCAAAATTCGTTTATTCGGGGTTTATAAAGCTAACAGGTTATTGTTAGAAAATGAAAAGGAATTAAAAGAAATTAATAAAGAACTTAAGACAAATGAATCTAGATATTTTGTTAAGTTAAATGAAGCTTTGAAAGAAAATGAGCTTTTAAAAAGAAATCTTTTGGAAGGAAATGTTGAGATAAATGCTTAACTGAACATGTGGCACTGTTTAATTTGAAAGAAGCAAATTGAAAATCAAACTTGAAAGCTGAACCATTTCTAGGATGAAACATGAGGATCTTTGCAAGAAACAAAGGGGGCTAGAATTAAGACAGGTTTGGGAAGCGAAGAAACCACTCATGTTTATCCTCCTTCGAGTAGTTATTGTTATTCTCCTATTCCTATACATCATCCAACTAATGAATTAATTCCGAAAGATACTAACAGATTGTTGAAGATCAAGTATAGGTTGGACTCACCTTAGTCATTAGTTTGTTTTGCTTTATTTGTAATAGGATCTATGTTAGTTTGTTTAATGTATGTAAATAGTAGTTAGTTTATGTTTAGTAGTAGTTTCCATTAACCCAGTGAAACTACCAGCGAAACTATAGTTTCGCTGGTAGTCAGTTGTCTTAGGTCACCTGGCGAAGCTGTGTTTCGCAGCCGGGTGAAACTAAGTATCCGGTCAGGACAGTTTCACTACTCAGCGAAACTATCAGCGAAACTATGACTGCAATATATATGAATCATTGTAATCTTTTGTAGCAAGTTTTGCACAACCCTAATCCAAAAATATACGTTTTGCATTACTGTTCTTGTGTGTATTTTGGCTGGAATTATCAATTTCATTATCATTGAGCCTTGTTTTGATTCTACTTCGGTTGAAATGATTATATTTTGAAACTCTTTTGATAGATTGTTGTTTAGATACTTGTTTCAATGGTCTTTGATTGTGATTTCTTATCATTAGCACTGTTTGTTAATCATTGATGGACCAACAATATGGTATCAGAGCCTTAGTGCTCTTGATTTGTTAATTTGTTGGGTTTTAAAAGGGTTTTAGATAAAATCACTGTTTCATTCATTTAAGATCTGTAGAGTGTGTTTTTAACTTGAAAACCTTTTGTAAAATACTTGGTTTGAGTATAGGAAGCTATCCCAATCATCCAATCACCAATTCATAATGATCTGTGTGATTTTAAATTGATTTTCTGTTCGAAAAGTCTTTCTGTTGCTTCCAGCAAAACTAGCTATTCATCCAGCGAGTTCTGCGATTTACTGAATTTTCTGTGGATTCCCACAAAAATACATATTTTGAATGAAAGTTAACCTTACTTGATCAAGGAAACAAGCAAAAGTGCTGGTGAAATTGTCATTAGAATGAAAGTTCTACTAGTTTCAGCAAAATTGTGAGCGAAACTAGAAGTTTTATAGCACTTTTTAAGCGAAACTGCTCCCCATTTTCCGAGCGAAACTACAGGATAATTTACCAGCAAATTTGCCAGCGATTTTACCAGCGAATCTATTCATTATTTGGAAAATGACTTCAACCAACATTACCATATGTGCTTTGTAGAGTGTTGCATCAAATAGGCCTCCGAGGATTATAAACGGAGACAATTTTGAGGATTGGAAGCGATGCTTGAAGGCCTTCTTCTTTTACACAGATCACAATCAATGGGAATCTATAATGAAAGGTCCACACACTCCAACCGTGACTGTCAGTGAACAGACTAGAGTGAACACTAAGTCATCAACCTTTTCTAAAAGAGACATTAAGTGAATTGATTGTGATCAGAAAGCTTTCGGGGCCTTAACCTTATGTTTATCATAAGACATATACAACCGTTTTGCTGAGTACAAAAGTGCAAAGTCTCTGTATGATGCCTTATGTGAATTCTATGATGGAAATGAAGATCTAAAGAAGGATAAGAAAACCCAAGCTGAGAAAGAGTTTAATTCATTTGTCGAACATAAGAATAAAAGCCATACTGATCTTACTAATCGATTTTTGTCTGTCTCGAGCACTCTGAAGAAGTATGATGAGCAATTGGGTAATCATGAGCAGGTGTCCAAGCTCTTAGACTCTCTTCCACCCCAATGGAGCTTACAAGTAAGGATGCTAAAGCAGGAGAGAAACTTTGCTGATTACAAGCTCATGGATGTAATCAACAAAGTAAAATCTTTTGACTTGGATTTAAGGAGAAGGGAATACAATCAATCCATGGTGCCAGCCACAGTATATCCACAAAATGCTGCATTGATCTCATCCGCTGCAAACTCGACTATGTATGGTGCAGCTTATGGTGGATCTACAGGGATCGGTATGTCAGACAAGGCAAGTGATGGATCCACAAGTGTTGGTTCAAGCTCAAAGACATCTATCACCACTCAAATTCCGTCTGATACCATGGCACTATTTAGGATGTTTGTACACAGTTACGAAGCCTTAGTTGCTAGGGAGTTCAAAGGTAAGGGGATGACGATTGAGGACATGTATCAGGTGGATCCTGATGATTTAAAGGAAACTGATATTCAATGGCAAATGGTAATGCTCACATTGCGTGTAAGGAGATTTATGGAGCGAACTGGAAGAAGAAACTTTGGCAATCATAACCAAAGTTCTAAGCTTGGTTTTGATAAGTCAAAGTTAAGAGTTTCAATTGCAAATAGTTGAGGCATTTTAAAAGAGAATGTCCATCTCCAATCATCACTGAACCGGGAATGTCTGGAACTTCAAAGGTTATCCTGATTACTGAATAGGAAGAAGCCAAGGAAAAGAAAGAAACAACTTTGATTTCCAACTTCGACTGGAGTGCAGAGATTACTGAAATCAATCATGCGTTAATAGCTAAAGTAGTGAGGAGAGATGAGGTGTTAGTGGAGGAGTTTGATCCTTTTAGAGAATTTAAGAATAAATAAATGGAAGAAACTTATGATGGGAATGTCAAGCAACAAGATCAGGAAGAAAAATGGAGGTTGAGAAGGTTAAAGAAAAGAAGGTTGATGAAGCTAAAGAATATGGAAAGCAAGAGCAGGTTGAGAACAGGGAGGTTAAGCTAGAGGCAAATGAAGAGAGGAAGGAGGAAGTAAGTGCAGATCAGAGAGCAAGCAAGGAAGCAGAGAAGTAGGAAAAAGAAGAAAGGAAGAAGAATACCCCAGTCTGTTAATGCGAAAAGGACCTAGCTGCCAAGAAAGTGGTTATGGGTCTTCCTTATGAGGTAATTCAAGACATGTGTTCCTCTCCATGCAAAATTAAATTTATGTGGAGTTTATAAAGCCAACAGATTGTTATTAGAAAATGAAAAATAACTAAAACAAATAAATCAGGAACTTAAAATAAATGAGTCTAAATATTTTATCAAATTAAATGAAGCTTTAAAAGAAAATGAGCATTTAAAGAGAAATCTTTTGGAAAGAAATGTTGAAATAGAGTCATTAACTGAACGTGTAGCTCTTGCTGAGTTTGAAACAAGCAAATTAAAAACCAAGCTTGAAAAATAGACAATATCTGGGATGAAACATGAGGATCTTTGCAAGAAGCAACGGGGGCTAGAATTAAGATAGGGGTTGGATTTGATGAAACCACTCATGTTTATCCTCCTCCATGTACTTATTGTTATTCATCTATCCTATACCTCATCCAATAAATGAATTGATTCAAAATGATACTAACAGTTTGCATGCAGGTCTAGAAGGAGTGAATCATAAGGAGATTCGAGAGGATTATGGTTACGATAGCAGTAGTGGTTTGGGCAGCTCTAGTCATAGCTTTTGTGATTCCAAAAAATCTTTGAAAGACACTAGCTTAAGTAGCTTTGTATCCTAACAGTCTGTTTCAGACAATGGCTTATGTAGTTCTAGTTCTAGTCTATCTTATTCATCATTAGATGTTTCTAGCGTATCTTTAAATGTTATCAATGCTTGTGTTAATTAGAATGATGTATGTTCAAATGAAGCTTCAGTAAAACTTACAGACTCGAATTGTTTTAAAAAAATTCTCTTTCATCCTATCCCATCTTTTACCCCAATTCGGATTTCTAAACAGAAAGAAACATGAACATTTTCCTCTAAGATTAAAATCATGAATGTAAATGAATCAGAATGTGCCAAAATTAAGGTCTCAAAAGAAAATGTAAAAGAATCATATGATACGTACATCAATCCTAATTCACAAGTGACTGATTCTGAGGAAGATAGTGAACTCGATCACACTATTGTTCAAAACTGCAAAAAGAAGAGTTTGCAATCCCATTGCTTTAAATGTGGAAAGGATAATCATGTAATTAAAAATTGTCCAAAATATGTTGATAAAAATGTACATTATCGTTCATTGGGACGTAGATTAAATCACTTTGTAAATAATTTATTTTGTAAAAATTCTTATACTTCAAAACCCAAGTCTGTCAAAACTTGGGTTCCTATTTCTAAATCCTAATGATCATTATGTTCTAATGCTAGGATCATTCAAGAAAAGCCGTCAATAGCTTATGGCATGTTGATAGCAGATGTTCCAGGCATATGACCGGGTTGAAGGGCCTTCTCACCAACTATAGGATAATAAATGGAGGATATGTTGCATTTTCTAGGGACAAGAAAGGTGGAAAGATGATTGGTCAGGAATAAGTCTCAAATGGTTCACCGACTCTGGAGAAAGTGAACTATGTTCTAGAACTGGCATTCAACTTGTTGAGTGTATCACAGATATGTGATAAAGACATTCTAGTATTGTTTATGTCAAATGAATGTTTTTTCCTAAAACCTAAGTTCACTGTTCCAGAGGATTTAATAATCATGCGAGCTCCAAGGAGGAATGATACATACTGGATATGGGATCAGCAGAATCTACCTCGATTGTGGCATGTCTTCTATCAAAGGCTTCATCATCCGAATCCTTTTTCTGGCATAGACATTTAGGCATGTTAATTTTAAAATCATAAATAAGTTGGTTAAAAACAATCTTGTCAGGGGGCTAACACTCAAAGATTTTTTAGTGGTAAAAAAGTACATGGCTTTTGCCAAAGGAAAGCAGCACAAAAGTCCACACAAGCTTAAGCTTGAAAATACAATTTTACATCCCCTTGAATTGTTATATACTGATTTATTTAGTCCTATTAGTATTAAATCTATCGCTAAGAAATCTTATTGTTTCGTTGTTACAGATGATTTTTCAAAATATGAAATCAAAAGTTGCTAATGATTTTAATGTCAAAAAGAATAAGAGTTTGAATGATGATTTAAAATAAAACATCAAGGTGAAAAGTGTAAATGAAAAGATTGATGTGCAAAACAAATATAATAATCTCAAATCATTTTGTCTTGCTGCAACACATAATGTGCTCAAGTCATGTTTGACTTGGGTACCAAAAGCTAAGTAATCTTGTTACTTATGCAGGGACAACCGCAAAAGACTATTGAAAGTCTTTGGCATGTAGACAGCGGTTGTTCAAGACACATGACTGGGAATTTATCATTACTACAAGATGTTCAGTCATATAATGGTGGAAGAGTGATTTTTGCAGGAGACAAAGGAG